>OY856186.1:304269126-304380178 GCA_963693315.1 Diogma glabrata
ATATATATATATATATATATATATATATATATATATATATATATACATAAATACATTTGTAGCAACATATTTCTATATAAAACATCTATCAATTATTAGAAGCAACACAAATATAAAGTTATTAAGCACTATAATTACTTTTATTTAATAGCATTTGTTATGCTAGTCCTTTGTCCGTTACCAAGATCAGAGAGACAGTAGTGGACGATTTGACAACAAAGCTACTTTGCAAAAGCATATATAGTGGGAACAGAAGCAGTAATTAAAGATATAGCGATACATTTATGTATTTGCATGCATGAGTTTTCTAACTCGTGGAGGAGTATTAAAAGTAAATATAGTAGGTAATGCAAAGGACTAGATGAAACATAATATTAAGAATTCAATACAATAAAGCTAAACTATTAATTTCAGAAGCTTTTCAGGATCGTTTTGTTCAAACAACCAATCTTTCACATTTTTAAGGAACTCTTTGAAAATATTGCATTGTCGAACATGTAATGGTAGTTGGTTGAAAATAAATGGGCCCACCGATAAATAATATCGACGAAAATGTTCTGTTCTAGATCGTGGTACAGTACACAGGAATTGATTATTAGACCGGGCATTGTAACTAATAAGTGTTTTGATAAGTCTGTTGCCGCTACGATTAAAAAACATTTTTAGGACTTTAAAGTAGTATAGGTGACGTAAAGGAAGAATACGATTGTTGATGAAAAGAGGCCAAGATGATGTTAAGCGAGATTTAAAATTTAAAAGACGTAAAAAATGTTTTTGAAGTATCACAATGGGTTTGATTGTATTTTCATATGCACCACCCCAACACGCAATCCCGTATTCAAGCTTAGAGTGGACAAGAGAAAAATAAATGTTCTTTAAGACCTTATGAGGACATAAATTCCTCGCAAATAAAATTTACGTAAAACAGCACAAAGATACTTAGACATGTTTATTGACTGACGTTTCCAATTAAGGTTGCAATCAATGTATACACCCAAATATTTAAATTCGTTTACACATTCAATATCAAAGCATGTATCCAAACATTGTATTTTTCTACAGCCGGCAACATGATACTTAATTTTAATTATATCCGTTTCATGAGCTCCAGAAATCTGAAAAACCATAGTTTTTGTTTTCTCACTAACAATCAAACCATGTGAGTTAAGCCATACGGCCAGCAAATCCAGGTCTTCATTTATTTGGACATTAATTGAACTAAAGTCGTTGCTGGAATATACGAAGGCCATATCATCTGCAAACGCAACAATTTTACCACTAAATTTCACACTAAAGATTGAATTCAAATAAATTAGAAAAAACAAAGGTCCAAGAACAGACCCCTGCGGAACGCCTCTTTTTAAAGGTTTTAAATTACTAAATGTTTGGTTAACTTTCACGCATTGCTGTCGATTTGAGAAGTACGAACTAAGCCAATCAGAACTAATACCACGAAAACCTGTTAAATATAAAATTTCAAGCAACAAAGCTGGATCAACTAGGTCAAATGCTTTTTTAATATCGACAAAGACTCCTGCACATTTTAAATCTGCATTAAGTGATGTGTAAACCTCATTTAAAAATTCAATTAAGGCTGATTCGGTATTCAAATTATTCCTAAACCCAAATTGTGAATTGCTAAAATATGACAAATCGTTCAAGAAGCTGAGCATTCTGGATTTCATTAATTTTTCTAAAATTTTAGACAACACTGGAAGAAGCGAAATGGGACGGTAATTACTTTCCAATAAACAATCACCATTCTTAAACAGAGGAATTACTATCGCAGTTTTTAAGCGATCAGGTACGATTCCACAACTAAAACTTAAGTTGAACAAGTATGCCAGCACATCAACAATATAAATACAAATCTTTTTTACGAGTAAGTTGCTTAGGCCATCTATGTCAGAAGATGTTTTATTTTCGAGTCCATTCACGATATTGCAGAGCTCTATTGGTGAAGTCGGGGTCAAAAAAAAAGTTTTATTTATTGGTTTCACGTTACTAGGGAATCTAGCCTCACAACCAGTTTCGCCTTCTAAAGTAGTTGCTACGTTTACAAAATGCGAATTAAAACTATTTGCAATTTCTAGTGGATTAGTAAGAAGTACACCATGTGCAGACCGTATACTGCCTAAGAAATCATTTCGCTGGGAATTACCTTGAATAATATCATTAACCAACCTCCAGTTTCTCTTCGGATCATTCCCATTTTCCCTAAACTTAGATAAATAGTACCGTTCTTTCTCTTTAGCTGTATCCACTTTAATTTCTTTGCAAAGTACTTTTAGAGATAACTGGAGATTTGCATTAAGAGGAGAACGTTTAAATTTTTTGGACAAGCTATTTTTTAGATTAATTTTTTTTTTAACTAGCATATCAGAAATCCAAGGCTTTAACCTTTTACTTTTGTTTGCATAAACTTTGTTGCACGTATGCAAATTCACATAGGTTTTAAGTATGTTCATAAAAATTTCAAAAGCATTGTTTGGATTACACTCATTATAGACGTCGTACCACGTTTCGCTATCCAAATCTCTATTCAGGGCGCTATAATTTACCTTTTTTTTGACAGACTGTGACTTGGTATCTCTAGTAGAAAAGCCAGAGTCAAAATACAGAGTTCCCATAATCGTACAATGGTCAGTTATTCCAGTGTTCAGAACATTCACGGAAAGATTGCAACCAGCAGATAATCTTGAAAAAACATGGTCTAAGCATGTACCAGAAGCAGGACGGGTAACGCAGTTTACATTTGACTCCAGTCCAAACGAGGACATTAAAAACCAATACTCATCACATAAATGACTACTGTCTAAAATATTAATGTTTAAGTCACCCAGAATGACTAGATTTTTACATTTGATTTTATTGAAAAGTGCATCATGTCGCTTACAAAAACACTAATCGAGCAGCAATGCAAGCGGTAAACACAAACAAAAACAAAACTCTTGCCATCTACAATCGTATCAATTTTCATTATGTCAGCCGATTTAAAACTAGTCGCAGTTGCTTCACATTTAACACCTGCACGAGAAAACACAATAACACCGCCAGACTTATAACTATTATTGCAGTTGGCATGCGATACATAATTGCTTATGGTATACCCTTTCAATTCATGGTCGAAAATAAATACTTCTGTTAAAAAAATAAAAAGAGGATAATCCTCCAGAGCACTTAACTCTGCTAAAAAATGATCAAAATTTGTTCGCATGCTTCTAATATTTTGAACAACGAAAGTAAATTTAGAGTTTTCTGAGGGAAAAACATAATTATTAATTTTAAGATTACTCATTATATAATAAACTTATTTATTTATGGCTAAATGTGCGTATTATCCTGTTTTTTTGTTGCCTCAATACTCTTAAATAAGTAGGACATTGGTTGCTCTTCGTATCATGATTTACATCCAAATTTAATTTTAAATTTTCATTCGCCCGCTTACAGTTTAAACAACTTGAACCCGTACTTTTAGAAACATTTGAAAGATGGTTTTTATCTCCACATTTATAGCAACACGCCCCAATAGAACAGTGCTGTGCTTTATGGTTGAAACCCCAACACTTTAGACACTTCATTACATTAAAATGTTCATACACTTTGCATCTAGACCACTCCACATTAAGTTTGCCACATGCCATGATTTGATTAAATGCATCACCATCAATTTCGATAATTGCATTAAATAAATTTTTGTTTTTAAATGATTCATACACTCTGTGGCATTTTAACTCCTTGAACATAAAAACGTTTTGAGCTCTTATTGATTTTTCAACCACAGAGAGGGTTCATTTCGTCCACCAATCCAACAACTAATAACTGGGGATTTTTTAATTTTGTTATCTGCACATTGTAGTCATTCCCTATTTCATCAACTAATTTATTTTTAACTATCTCCGCTGATTCCTTATTAGAACAATTTATAACCACTCCAATGTTGTTTTTTAATTCGTTGATGTTGTCAATTTTTACAGACAGATCAGCTGGGTTAATACTCTTTTTTATCTCATTTTTTGTGATGGCATTTGATTGCTCTTTCTTTTCGTTTTTAGGTATAATATAAACCGGTAATTTTAAACAATCTGCATATGAAATTCGCTTGACATTGTCTTTTAAACTCCTCATATCATCATTTGCTTTTATTTTAGTTATTGAATCAGTTATATATATATATATATATATATATATATATATATATATATATATATATATATATATATATATATATATATATATATATATATATATATATATATATATATATATATATATATATATATATATATATATATATATATATATATATATATATATATATATATATATATATATATATATATGTGTGTATATATATGTATGTATGTGTGTATGTGTATGTAAGTATGTATGTATATGTATATGTATGTTTGCGTATATGTGTGTATGTGTGTATATATGTATGTATGTATGTGTACATGTATGTGTATATGTATGTATATATGTATGTATATGTGAGTACATGTGTATATATGTGTGTATGTACGTGTATATATGTGTGTATGTGTATGTATGTGCATGTGTATATATGTGTATATATTATAGTTTCTAATCTGGATATCCGGATATCGAATTATCCGGATTATTCGACCATATTTTGACTATTCGAATATCCGGATACTTTTTTGCAACTATCCGAATATTAAAAAACCCATTATTTTGCAAAAAAATTATCGAATTGCGTTGCAAAGTTCAAATAAATATTAAGTTGCGTTGCAAAATTTGTTAGTGCAGTGAAGTGACTATAAGTTTTAAAAATTTCTTTACAACTTTAATGTTTTGAAAACTGTAATCATTGAATATTTTATGAAACACTTCGTGAATCTGCAGTGTAAAGATATTTTACTATTATTTATTTAATGCTATATTAATTTTAAAAAAATAATGTTTTATAAACTTGTGGCCCTGTCAATAAAATCTGAAGTGTTGGCTATTTTTTTAAAGTTTATGAGAGCTGTACTTCTAAATTATGACTCTGAGGAAATCACTAATGAAATTACTATTGAAAGTGAAGATGAAGAAAGTCTAAGTAGTGAAGTTTATATAAGAAATCGTGACTGCAGAAAGTACTTAAGAATTCTATTGCTTTAATTACTTATGTTGAGAAGCAGAATGGAGGAAGTTCCATATTGCTGAAAAAAGGTTTCATTTATTTAAATAATTACAAAAAACGGACGGGCAATTTAAATATTCTAAATCGCGGATTATTACCAATAAAACCGACACCGACTGCAACGGTGCGGGTATTTTCAATTGCTGGTCTTACCAGGATAAAAATTAGAACTCGACTCAATTTCGAGACATTGTAATAATTAATTAATTAATGCAATAATTTTCTAAAATATGCATTTTTATAAATGCATCAATAACTTAAATTAATGAAGTTATGGATGCATTTATAAAAATGCATATTCCAGAAAAATTATTGCATTAATTAATTAATTATTACAATGTCTCGAAATTGAGTCGAGGTCTAATTTAAATCCTAATTAAATTTATCAATAACTTTATTTTTTTATTATTTTTATGATTTGTTACTATTTTTGTTGTTTTGTGACTAGGTATAAAAATTAATTAATATAGATACACGAAAAATATACAAATGATTTAAATACCGCAAAGGAAAAAACATGTTTTATTTATTGTTTAATTATCCGGATATCCGGATTATCCGGATAATGTATTGTTTATGTATTCGATATCCGGATAATCAAATAAGTCGGATATTTAGAAACCCTAGTATATATATATATGACAATGGTGAATGGTCGTCTTATCAACACTTGTTATAAGTGACAGTGTGAATTTTAAACTAAATTAATCTCTTAAATGATAAATATATAAGTATAACTAAATGTAGTGAAAACATTAATTGTAATAATCAGTTTTATATCTAATATAATAGTTTTAAAGTGTTGGTTTTAATAATTAAACTCTAAGGTAAGATTGCTTTCAAAAATGGAAAGATGTGGGCGACCAAGATGTAATCTTCCCTAAATGTAAAATTTATTAACTCTGATTTTTACTAGAAAACTAAATAAAGGTGTTATTGTGCTATTCGATTTTGTGTAAAATTTAAACCTACTTAGAGCTTTAACTAGCGAAATTTAGTTATTATTTCAAATTCAGTTTAAAATTTCATTTGTTGACATAATTTTATGTGATAGATTTATCTCTTTCTATTTATCCAAACATTATCCATAAAATCCAATAAGATTTTTGAACGATATCAACGAGCAGGGTTAATTGTTTTTGTTAAATTAATTCTTATGTTTCAAGAAAAATTCAAAACATTCTTGCGTTAATTATATTATATAAAATAATGTTTTATAAAATTTAAATAAATACATTTCAAATAAAAACATCAAGTGAAAGATAATATTTTTATCCAATTCAATCCCAATACTTTTTTATATGAAATTCAATCAATTTTCAAAGGGGTTTTTTGTTCTTTATATATATGTACATAATATAAATGTTTTTAACCATAAATAACCATAAATAATTTTAACCATAAATATAATAACATGAATTCAGATTAGAGAGTGCAGAGGACTACAATTTAGTCATCATCCTATTATACTAATAAATTACATGAATAACAGGTTTCCGACTGGAGATTGCAGGCGAGAAATTTTAGATACGGGATTGCTGATTGGCGATTGCAGATTATATGTATAAGTGATTGTCCTTGTGATTGTCTCCTAACAGTAGTAGCTAGATACGATTTGCCAGGTGTCTGTAACCGGGTCGTTCACTCCTAACTTACAATTACCTACCTATCCTTACCTATTGTTATATGTAAAACGACTGTAGGAAGTGGCCCGGCCGTAATCCGGGAGTCTCGCCTAGTGCTTGGTCCTACAGTCCAATCAATCAATCAATCAATCACTTGAAATTCAAACAATTATAATAGAAAACCAAACACTAGTAAAAATATTAATGATTTTGTAGGTATTACCTAACAAAATTTTAATAATTAAAAATAATTATAATAAAAATAACGACACCTATGCAAACAAATATCACAACAAACAAATGGTACGAACTAGGAGTAGAAATTTAACTACTATGAAAACAAATAACTACTTGAAAACAAATTTATCCCAAAATAAGTAATACATCTCTGTTTTACTTTTTGTCTCATCTTTTATCTCTTGCTGCATCCTATCTGTCAAAAATTCACTACTGAAAAAATTCTACTATTTATTATTACTATTCTACTTACCTACTATTCTACTATGTAATTTTAATTTGTTAAGTTATCTTAAAATTAAAAAAAAATTTATAATAGTTATCAAAATTGTTTAATGTTTTTTTTTAAATTTAGTAGCACGGCGGAAAAGGTTTGAAAATAAAAAGACTTAAGATACTTCAGCCGCGTTCGATTTGACTGAAGCAACTGATACAACTGAAAAATTGAATGCAATTGTTGTTGTTTTTCAGTTGTTTCAGTCAAATCGAAAACGCACCTGCATTCATTAAACTTATAGCGAAAGCAATTTAAACATTTTTGTTTTTGTCTGCACTCAGTACGGTCTAAAAAATATAAGAATATAAGCTTAACCGAAATATTTCAACAGAAATTTTAATGTTCTAAATCATTTGTGTAAAATAATATTCTAGATAATAGATATTATAAAATAAGGTACTTACATTTTATTCTAATTACTGCTGAATTGACAAATTTATATATATGTATATCATTACATATATTATAAATTACACACACAATTAATCACTTTACTAAAACTTTACAAAAATTGTATTAAAAACTATAAAACGAATGATGTTAACCATCATTTGTTTTTTATATTTAGCTTTTACGTGATAATAAATATTTGACACAAGCGTAACCAACGAAAGAATTTCAAATGGAAAAATATCAATGAGAAACAAAATGAAGTTTATTGATTTTTGGTTTATTCTTTATTCTTCTTATTAAATAACAAAAATCCAGCTAATCCTAGATTTTGTCCAAAGAGTCCAATCCATTCTTATGTTCGTCATATTGGACCGAAGTCCGAGATCCAAGATTAAATTCACACGTTAGACAAAAATCCAATGAAGTACAGAATTTATCCAATGTGTCCAATGTATCCTGATGATCGTTATATTAAAGTGATGTTTTTGATCTGAGATTAAATCCACACAATGGACAAAAATCCAATGAATCCATAATTTTGTCCAATAAGTCCAATGCATCCGAATTTTTGTCCTATATATTTAACACATTTCGTCCGATGCGGTTGCCCGTAGGGATTATGTTAACAAATTTTTTGATTTTGTGTTGCTTCTATTTTTTTTAAATAACTACACGGATAGGATAAACAGATTGCAATAAGTTAAATGTGTGTTGTAAAATGTAAGTAAGCAAAATTTAAGTTGAAAAATTTTATATAAATCTAGTTGTACATAGTTATAGTTACAAATAATAATATGTAGGAAGATCAATATTTTACAAATACCTAACATTTCAGAATTTAAAAATTTGTATTAAAATTATTGTTCGGTAGATAAGGATGTTATATTAGTCAAAGAGTGAAAAAGAATGTTAAGATAATATAAAAAATGCGTCGACCAAAACCACTTATATTTTTTTTGGTTAACATAGTTTTTGTTTTATCCTAACATACTTTTGTCAGTCTTAAACTTATATATACGAACATTAATACTTATGTTACAAAATAATTAGTAACATTTAATATACTTATTTTACAAACATTTTTTAACACGGCCTAGTTGGCAACTTATTTCCCAACTTTAAGTATGTATGTTAAATTTGGTTTTAATTTTTACAAATCGTTATCAAATACAAAAAAAAAAGTTCAAATTATACAAAATACAAAAACACAAACTCATTATCATTTTAGCGGTGATCCTTCGTTCGTCAAATTTTTTCTGTTTTGTTTTTTTTTGCATTTGATCACGATTTTTTCGAAAATTAATATCCTATACACATATTCATTAAATAAAGGAAAAAAACTAGTTATTTGATAGCGTTTATTCGTATGTCATTAATTTAAGAGCTCCTGTTCTTTACTATTAATATTAATAAGGTAATGAGTTAAACAAATATATTTGGGAAAATTAGATTATTTGCTCTAAATGTTGGAAGCTCTACTTGTAATTTAATTTTTTTCTTTGTCTTGTTTGTTTGCATTTTGGAGATCCTGTTTTTGATCTTGTTTGACATCTGTTAAATTCATTTCATGGTTCACTGGCCTCAAACTCACAACTGCATTCTGAAAATATTTAAGTTCGTACATTATAATCATAATTTTTTTGTGGTGTTTATGACTAGAAGGTAGATTTTGTACAATCTAATCTAACGACTATGAATACGTATTGCTTAATCTGTACTCATTTTAACAATTAAATAAATTTTATGATCAAATTAAAATTACAAACTTATTGAACTGATGAATTTTTACGCAGGTTAGTCTCTTATAAAACTTGCAGGACAATATTCTTAAAGTGTGGTGTATGTATACTATGAATAATTCGAAGCTATCGTTTAAACTTAAATTTTGTATAGCAAGTTATTTATATAAAAGAAAAGATTTGTGTGGAAACAAATAAACGGAAACAAGATTGTTATATCTTTCGATCCGTTTTTCTTGATTTGTAATTCTCACACAACTTAATGTTAACAAAAAAGCAAAAGCTTGGTACTTTGTTGTTCAACACAATCGACTGCACAATCGACTACACAATCATTGAACCGGTTATAAAAACACCCAACCACATAATTAAAAGAGAAAAGAAGAATGTCGGAAAAAGACACAACATTATATTAACAATTCGAAATGCGTACACGTTTTTCACCCAAGATTAATCAACGAAACAAACATCAAATTCAAACACCAAATACCAGAAACCAATCAAACACCTAAAACTAAATCCTCAACAAAGCTCTAGTCAAAAAATCAATCAAATCATTAACTAAGCAAACAACCACTATCACAAACTAAAAACAAAACACCAACAAAAAACAATTATAAATTATATGGAACCAAAAATTGCAGATAACCATGCCGTTCTACTAAAAGCAGATAAAGGTAACACCATATCACGTTATATCACACCATAATAAAACAAACCAATTCCATGAATAATACTAACATTGAAAAACAATCATTCAACCCTATAAGTTGCAATAAAAAATAAATAGTTCACTAAATAAATGGACACACCTCGTAAACAAAACGCAGAACAGAAAGTGAAAACAAATTAAGTCCATAGCCCCAGCAATAACATGACTACCCAAAATACAAAACCTAACAAATCGATAAGACGACTCATAAACAGCACACGCATACAGAAGTACTTGCAAAAAAACAAAAATCACAATCACCAACAACAATAGCATCAGAAATATCTCTGAATTTGTTGAAAGAATGACTGTCATAACCACTCAAACAAATTAAAAAATGGTTTTCTTCGACATCATCAATATGTACACTAACACACCCATCTCAGAAGTAGCAAAACTAATCATACAAAGATTAAAAGACCGCTACACAATAAATCTAAACCAAATATTTGAACTTAACCAAACACTCACTACAATCACAAATCAAAATTACTGCAGTTTCAACAAGGAATACTTTATCCAAGAATAGGGACTGAACATGTGATCCCCACATTCAAACATATATTTAAACGATTTTAAAATAAATACATCCTTGATGAAAACACATCAAATTGGCTCCAAATCTAGTTTCCTATATCTACAGCTTAGTATAAAACACATTCATTTTATTTAACGGCGCTGGCAGACAAAAAAAAATTTACAAAATCACATAAACCAACAGGTTAAAAATATTCAGCTTATCGTCGAAAAAGAAATAGACCACAAACTCAATTGCCTACTTTTAACAATAAAAGGGAACAACAGTAACTTCGAATAACAATAACAACATAAACCGAAGATCTACCACAAGTAACGTACCAATTCAAGCGTTTTCCCACCACCACACCAACATTAAATGTCCGCTTACAACTCATTCAACAATAGATTCCTAACCACACCTTTAAACCTAAATAACTACAACGAAAAATTCAACACTATTAAATATATTGCAAAAACAAACATATACAAACAGGAAATGATTGAAAAATTAATTACAAAACACTTCAACACTTCAATCAACAACAAAAACAAAACTGATCTTAAACCAAAAGACATTCCTAACAACACAAAAAATGCCAATCACAACAGCATAGATAGCAGAGATATAAAGAAATATATATCCATTCCATATTCCAATTTCATCCAATACGCTCTAAAAAATATCGTAAAAAAATACGATTATAAAATTTCATGCAAAACTAACGGGAACTTAGTACAAACCAGGTTCAAAAACATCAATAAAACAAAAACCTCTCTGCACAACTAAACCGGAGTATACATAATAAAATGCAACGCATACTATAGAGGCAAAACAAGGAAACAAACACCTACTTGCACGAAACGTGCTAGAATGCAAATCAAACTATGCAAAGCACATACTTGAAGAAAACCACTTACACCCCATCTTCAATAGAGGTTTCATATCACCACACCACTGCAAAAAGGAGGAAAAAATAGTTTGAAAATAAAAGACTCAACATACTTCATTAAACTTAAAGCGAAAGCAATTTGAAAGTTTTAGTTTTTGCCTGCACTCAGTACAGTCCAAAGGATACACTATTATAAGCTTCACCATAGGGCAGACATTTTACTGTTTTTTTTACTAAAATATCAAACACAAAATTCAACAACAAATTTTCCTGTATTTGATTGACCAAATGATCAAAATTAATTTGAAAAAGTAAAAGTAATTCAACATAACATTCTTAAGAACCTAATGCGTACAATCAACAAATTCAGTTTTATAAACATAGTAAATATTGCTTATATCCAGTATATTTTCTAACCAAACACAGTGCCAACCGAATCTATTCTGTTTGAACCTTAATAATACCATAATAAATTACTTCTAGCAGTACTTATAACAATTTAACAAATAACCTCAAATATGAAATGATTAAAATCAATTGTTTGAAATAGTATTCTAGATTTTATAGATCGTATAAAATAAGGTACCTACATGTTATTCCAATTACTTCTGGATTGTGTAATGAAGTGCCTCTCAAGATGATAATGGGAGGGGCTTAGCAGGATGCGTACCTAGATTTGTTGTAATGCCATTCGACTTAGTCTCAATCATCGTGAGTAGGAGATATTAAAAACCTGCTGCTTCAGCACAAATACGGAATTGTACGCAATTTTCATCAAATAAACGGAAATGAAAAAAAATTACAAGTGAAAAGATGAGACTCTGGCGACCCCCTTCTACGAAAGAACCACGGTCGGCACGTTCGACCCCCTCGTTCACTCACATACGCCCACACACACACACACTCATTCACACCCCTATATCTTACGGATAAAAGGAAAATAAATCAATTAGACTCACCCATGGTTATATCCTCCTAACCTCTAAGTCCAGCTTTTTTTCAGCCCTCCATCAGCACCGCAATATAGGTGAATACATTGAAAAGTTCAGGCCGTAAGTTGTACAAACCAACGCTGATTCAATTGGCAGGTATAGCTGAGTACGTTGTATCAATGAGTTTATAATTATGGTTGAATATGTTGAAAGATATGCAGCAGTATTGATATCAATAATAGTTGAGTAAAATTATAATCATAGTAGAGTAGGTTGAAAGATATGCAGCAATAATTGATACAACAACAGTTGAACAAGTTTACAATTATCGTTGAACACGTCGGAACTAATAAGCAGCAATAATTGACATGAATAGCAGTTGAATAAGTTTATAATTATAGTTGGATACGTCGGAACTAATAAGCAACAATAATTGATATGAATAGCAGTTGAATAAGTTTATAATTATAGTTGAATACGTCGGAACTTATATGCAGTAATAATTGATATGAATAGCAGTTGAATAAGTTTATAACTATAGTTGAATACGTCGGAACTTATATGCAGTAATAATTGATATGAATAGCAGTTGAATAAGTTTATAATTATAGTTGAATACGTCGGAACTAATAAGCAGCAATAATTGATATGAATAGCAGTTGAATAAGTTTATAATTATAGTTGAATATGTCGAATAATTCAATGTGATGATTAGCAGAAATAATCGCTGAATGAATTGATGGAGGTAGTTGAATACGATGAAAATTCAATATAATCATTAGTGTAACTAATCGTGGAGTAAATGTGCACGTATAGTTGATTACGTTGATGAAATACGCCACAATAACTGATATAAATATTCGTTGAATAAGTATGTTGAAAAAAACAGTGTAACAATGTATACTAACAATCGTTGAATTAATTTACAATTATAATGGCATACGTTGTAAAATCTGACAATTATGAGACAAAAAAAAATTGTGTAAAAAACAGCCGTCGACTTGGTTTATAATGATACTGCAATTATTGTTCGACGATACGTTGTCCAAGCTGATAATTATGCGACACAAAAAAAATTGTATACAAAAAATCCGTTGACTCAGTTGAGGATGATGATGTAAATATTGTTTGACAATACGTTGTCTAAGTTGACAATCATGGGACAAAAATCGACATAAATATGGTGTATAAAGAAGATCATAATATTTCTTTGATCACAAAGTGATAGTATTATTTATATTTACAGTATCTACATTGGTACATTTTAGAACACAAACACTAATTTTATTTAGATAATTATTCTATGAATTATTTGTCCTACGGGTAACAAAGTTAGTTCTAATTACGACTACTTAGCTACTTTAATCATTCAAAAGCAAATCATTAAATTCAATACAGTAATTAATCTAGAGGTTATTCTACTTCCAATAAAATTATAGGAACTAATATCAAAGTTCTCTTTAGTAATATGGATTATTTTAATTGTAATTTTAGGAACCAAAATTATTCCTCAACTCGTTTTAATCATGCACTTTCTTTTATTGTTCGATGTATTTCGAGAAGCAATATCATTAACAGGAAAAATACCACAAGGTTAGCAACTACAATATGTATAACAAAGAAGAAAATATACCAGTTTTCTTATATTTTACCTATTAGACTGGCCCTGATACGGAGCCAGTTATTATTTTGGACCTTTAGTAATACAAATATATATATAAAAAGAATTTACACGGGATGCAATTTCCCCTCAACGAATCCTAATCCTGGGAATCTCTTAAATGTTATATAATTAGCCTAACATTTCACCATTTTAAAGAGAATAATCAAACTAAAATTAATATATATATGTACAATAAATACCTTAAATTATTAACTGTTGATTGATGATCTGTGCAACAAATCAACCGCATGCAATTATACTTCGATGACATAACCTTGATTTAATTCAACAGCAAACAATTCTGTTACAAAATAAATAATTCGATGATTTATGTGGCAAATCAGCTGCATGCAATTATACTTCGATGACGCAACTTTGATTTAATTCAACAGCAAACAATTTGGTAACAAAATAAATAATAAGTACTACGATGGATAATAATTTGATAATCTGTGTAATAATTCAGCTGCATGTACTCATACTTCAATGACGTAACTCGTATTCAATTCAACATCAAAATACTTGGTAACAAAAACTAATCCGAAGACTTTTAGTTCGTTGACATGTATACACTCAACTATGAACATGTTCTAGAAATAAATACTTTATGTAATTTAAAGGTTAAGTTTATTTAACAAAGCAGATGATACACTATTCATTGATTGTTTATAATATTGTTACGAGGTACTAATCACTATTACGATACATGAGTTACCAATTTATAATTTTCATTACTACACACTAGTTATTATTTATGATTTCTAACAAATTACGAACTAAGAAATTGTACATCAAAATTTTACTTTTTGTATTTGATTTAGTGTTTAATAAAAAAACAATTGAACCTTTTCTTTTTAAAAGCAAAAATGGAATGAATCTTTTTAAAATTGCAAAATGTGATTTTGCTTTTGCCATCTTATGATGTCAAAACAAAATCGGGTAATCTTTTTTAAAATTCAGCAATGATTAACAACGACATCTGTTCATTAGTATTGGAAATAAAAATTTAGTACGTTCGTTGGCTTTTTATAATATATTCAAAATCAATTAGCAGTTAAGTTGGGAAAATTTTAAAAGTACTATTAATGTAAAAATAAACGGAAATTAATGTAATACATTTCTATTGAATTGAAAACAAGGAGGAATTTGATTTTATTATTGTTCTGCGATTATTGCGATCGTTACACCATGAATTCAAGGTAGAAATCAAGATTTCTACTCTTGAAATCACAAAAACGTCGCCATCCCCTCCATGACAGAAAACCACCGAACTACTTCCACTTATTAAATTGTATCTGGGATCGAGATACCCACCGTCACTGGCGTCAAGACCGACGACCGGTTCCAACACTCATGAAGTCCTTAAGGACTTCACTGAGTATTGAGACCGACCATCCATCCGAACGTCAGCACCATGGACACCCCGATACAACCAGTAAGTATGACCTGAAGATGTGAACCCCAGAGACGACAATCAGCCAGAGGAACAACCCTACCTAACGAAAAGACATCATTCCCTCATGTCTTTCGCGTGATGTACTCCAAGATTCTTACCGCTCATATCTATGCACTCGTAGAGTACATTTCCAATCTTAGTCTTAATCATTGCAGGTAAGAACTTTGGAGCCAATTTTGCCGAGAACTTTTTGGTAGCGTCACTCAAATGATGTTGCCGTACAAACACACGTTGTTGTGGTTGAAAAGTCCGTAGTTTAGATCGCAGGTTGTACTGATGTTGCGATTTCTTAAAAGCTGCTTTTAAATTTCCCTGAACCCGGTTCCTGAGCAGAGTCAAATGATCAGAGCGTCCTAATTCCTCATCAGCATCTTCACCAAGCTTGTGTAGTGATCTCAACAAATGGTAAGTATTTCCATCCGAGATTGGATGTTGACCAAATAATAAATAGTACGGTGAGTACTTGGTAGCAGAATGTACTGCAGCCCGCAGTGCATAAGCGATTTCACCAATTTGTGAATCCCACTTGGTATGTTGACCTTTAATGAACGCTCGAATTGCTGCCAGGACTGACCTATTGACCCGCTCTGACGCGTTACTTTGAGGACTATAAACACCGGTCCTAATGTGTTTAATGCCGAAATCTGACAAAAGACTTTGAAAGTTCCTACTAGTGAACTGTTTGCCATTGTCACTGTGTAGAAACTCTGGTACCCCATATGTAAGAAACACTTCATTCCTTAGAAAAGCATTCACCTTCGGTGAAGTTGCGTTTCTAAGTGGTTTCAGTAGTACAAACTTCGTAGCATGATCCAGAACTATCAATAACACCGTATTCCCAAGTGTAGAACGAGGATACGGTCCCAAAAAATCTATATAGACTCTCTGCCATGGACGTGCTGTTTTGAATTGATATTGCATCGGAGGACGCAATATCTGATTCGTGGCTTTTGTTTGTTTACATGTGTCGCAGGACACAACATAGTTGTGTACCTGTGACGCCATGCCCGGCCAATAATAAAGACGTCGAAGTAATTCTAAAGTCTTTTTAACACCTCCATGAGCAGCAGTACTATCATCATGATGTTTCTGAATCATGTTGGAAGTCATCGGTTTTGGTACCCAGAGTTTCCACACAGGAACATCGTTGGGTATTGCATCAGGTCTTGGCTCAATACGTATGTATAGCTTATCATCCACGACTTTAACAGATGGAAAGTCCTTGGGAGATGATTGAACTTTAGCTATCATATCCGTATATTCCTTGTGCCGATAACCTTCATTGTCGATTTTAATGTCGTTAATGTGATGTGTTAATGCTTCCGTCAATTCCTCGTGTGTATCGTCATAAAGACGAGATAGAGCATCAGGGACTATATTTTGGGTACCTTTTTGGTGGACAATGGTAAAATCCATATGTTGGAGTTTTAGGCTCCACCTAGCCAGACGGCCACTCAAGTCCTTCTGTGACATAAGCCACTTCAGACTTGAGTGATCAGTCACAATTGTAAATCGGTGACCTTCAACATAGCCCCTGAATTTCTTCACACTCAGAATTGCCGCAAGACATTCAAGCTCAGAAACAGAATAGTTTCGTTGAGCTTTATTAAGTTTTTTCGACATGAAGGCTATCGGACACTCTTGTCCGTCTTCGTCGATCTGATACAACACACTACCTATCCCTGTCAGACTCGCATCGCATCTAATAAAAAACTCTTTATTATAGTCAGGGTTAATTAATACCGGTGCTGTAGTCAGCAATCGTTTTAAATTTTCGAAAGCAGCTTGCGCTTCCAATGTCCATTTCAGTTTCCCCAAACTCTTCTTCAATAAATCTGTAATTGGTGATACCACGCTTGCATAATTTGGTATGAAACGTTGGTACCAACCAGCCATTCCCAATAGACGTCGTATTTGTTTTACTGTAGATGGAGCTGGATACTCTGCTACAGCTCTTACCTTGTCAGGGTCAGTTCGTAGACCATCTTCACCAACCAAAAATCCCAAGTATTTCACCTCTCTCAGAACAAATTTACTTTTCTTGAGGTTTATGGTTAACCCATTCGCTCTTAACAATGAAGAGACTTTGGACAGCAATTCCATATGTTCCTGGAACGTGGAAGAGACTACCAATAGATCATCTAAATAAACAAAGACATTTTCGTGATATTGATGTGGTATCACTTTGTGCATTAGCCGACACATTGTCTGGGGAGCATTGCACAATCCAAAGGGCATAACCCGGAATTGATACAATGGACGACCAGGCACTGTGAAGGCTGTCTTGTCTCTAGATGCTTCTGCCAGAGGAATCTGCCAGAAAGCATCTTTGAGATCAATACTTGAAATGTACTTTGTGCTATTTAGACGACCTAGTAAGCCATCAATCAAGGGAAGTGGGTAAGCGTCCTTTTTAGTTAGTGAATTGACACGACGGCTATCAATACATAATCTGTTTTTACCAGATTCTTTTTGTACCAGAACCACTGGCGAGCACCAAGAACTGTTACTCTCTTCGATCACGCCCATTTGAAGCATTCGGTCGAGTTCGGCATAAACCTTTAGTTGAACAGCCGGCGACGTGGGATAGTGCCTCTGTTTAACAGGTGCACTATCACCAACATCGATGACATGTTCAACTAAAGAAGTCTTTCCGAGTCCAGACACTTCAAATGACGGGAAAGAATCCTTGATTATATCCAGTTCTCGTTGCTGGTCAGTGGTGAGGTTATGTATATTTAAATTTTGTGGCTCTGTACGAGTCAGTTCACTAACAAATGAAGGAACAATACCAAATTTCTCCCAGAAATCTATGCCCAGGTAGAGCTCTTCTCGTAATCCAGGAACTATATGGAACCGCATTGGTTTAGTGGAGCCATTCACAGTTATTGGAACTTCTATGTAACCCAAAATTTTAGTTGCAGTACCATCTGCCGTACGAATACACGAAGTGTACTTACGGTAAGTTGTACCTGATGATTCCAATAAATCCAAGGAATTTCTTCCAAGTATTGTGATTGACGCTCCACTATCCAATAATCCTGAAATATTTTTGTCCAAAATCCTAACTGTCAATCGCGGCCGAGGATCCTTTGTTTCTGAAAGGATAGATGAAATACAAGTTTTACGAAATAATTTCCTCATCCTCCAATATCTGATGTTACGTTCCAGACGTCTAAAATACGTTCGATGTAATGATGGGAAATTAAATGTATTCGATGATTTTATTTGGGTTTCGTTGGTGGTTGCCGATCGTCCTGCGTCGCTACATCTCTCGTCGTCTTCTTCGTGCTGTTGTTCGGGCTGTTTTGAATCCATCGTTTCAAAATATCCATCTCGATCAAGTTCCACATCCACCTCATAATCATCCACCTGCTGTAGCTTGCTAATTCTTAAATTTGATGTTCTGGTCGGAACTGGTGTGGACCACAACCGTTCAAACTTCTGACATAAAGTCCGAAGTTCATCAATTGAATGTATTGTTGCAGCTAGAGTAGCGTTTTGGAGCTCCACACTCAGTCCCTCCCGAGCAATTTCTAGCATTTCACGGTCAGCAAATGGACGTGCTAAACGACGATTTAACGAACCAATCTCCACCAGATATTCGTATACGCTCTCCTTTGACTTTTGTTTGCGGTTCAGAAGAACGCGCAAGATCGCCTTATCATCAGTGAGCGTACCGAAGGTTTGTAGGAGTCCCTCCCTTAGCACTGGATAGGTCACCACCTCATATTCATGAGTTAAGTTCAAATAGTATCTGTCGGCAGCCCCCTTGAGATACCGTGGAACGATAGACCTAAGGTCGTCCCAATTCACACGGTCCCTCCTGGCAGCCGCCTCAACTCGGTGAACAAACTCATGAACATCAGGAGAGTGACCATCTCCTGTGAAGGTTGGAACCCAATTTGAGTCACAACGACTCAAATTGTTCCCATGAACCCCTCGGTACTCCACTGGTGCTAACGCTGAAGCCGCGTCACGCCATACCTGAGGAGGTTGGTTGTATGGTGGTGGTGCTGTAAGTGGAGCTTGTGGATATAATGGTGGTGGTTGTACCTGTGGTACTGATGGATAATTTAATGATAATTGCGGTTGTACTAATGCTGGACTATTGTGTATGTGTTCAGCTTGGAGTGATGGACCCAATTGTGGTATTGCAAAGTCCTCTGCCCAATTGTTCCCCCTGAAGTTCACACCCCGAACCAGACATTCGATCTGTAGTTCGGTGGGTTCCAAACCATAGAACGGATGGTCAACGTCTAGTTGGTGTGACATTTTGATGGTAAAACCCGAAAAATTATGAACTCGCTAACAACAACACTAAAACCAATTCCCAACAACAAATGTAGTTAGTACGATGGAAAAATGAAAACAATGAAAAACGCAAAACGAAAAAAAACAACGAACGCCCCAAAAAAAAATTTTGTAAAAACAAACTTGTAAAAGAACAAAAAAAACCGCTGTCGCCGCTAATCTTTACTTCATCTTTCACAAAAATTCCTGAAATATTGTATGTGTAAAAATATAATTTATTTATTTAATTTCAGATATACTGAAATATATATATATACCTAAAATTAGTTATTGACGATAGCACCCCTAAGAACATTTATTTATTTTTAAAAGAAAATTGAAAAATAAAAATATTTAGAAGAATGCTTATTTATTGGATGCACCGTCCTAACTTTGAAATATTGATTTATTTTTTTTTTTAAAAAAAACAAAGTATTTATTTATATCTTGACGTAAAGCTTAATTAAGAAAATTTATTTTATTTAGCTACCTAAAATTAACTTAAATTTAAAAAAATTATTTATTTAATAAAAAATTTTATTTATTTAATTTTTGAAAAATTTGTTTGATTTATTTTATTTTTATTTAATATAATAAGAGATTCCCAAAATCAAGATTCGTCTGGAGACAATTTGAAAAGTAAGTATGGTTACAATATCCATTTTGTTTAAATTTGAATTCCCGCGTTCGCGAGCCCACTCCAACAATGCATGTGAGAACTGACTAGAAAAGCCCCTAACGACCAGATTCTACAGAACAGATTCTCCCCAGCCTAATAAAACAATCACAACTGTCACGATTAGACTCTAGGTCCATTTCTACTGACCCAGTTGTGCTTGTTTAACCTACAAATAAATTACAACTAAACCTAATGCGAAAGTTGGAGAACGCTCCCGAGCACCAGACTTCAAATCCTAAACTCTATGAAAAAATTGATCTATTGAAAAGCTAAATGAAAAAAATGGTAAGTTTTTGAATTTGTATGAGGTGAAGCCTCTGATCCTGAAAGCAAAGTACAATTGGTTCTTCTCTTCATTACACCGAAGAAGCCTCTGAGCAAAGAATGGTACTACTGGCTTGCACCTAAGTACAAACACAGCAACACCACTCCTCGTCCCTGAGGACTTCCTCGCCGAATGAAGAGAAGAAACCAATGTTCTTCGATCGCATAACCCCGATGGCCATAGGCGATCTAAGAACGACATCAATGTTAAAGAGTGAAGCTCTATGGATGGCTTGTTAGGCCTACCGCTGAGAAAAGGTGAATCAACAAACCTAAATAATATATAACTTATCCATAATCTAAATAATTTCTTATTTAAAAATGCTAAATCGAAACATGAAATACATAATATGTGTTAATAAAGTTTTACATGAAATTAATTAAATTTAATCTTCAGACTAAATAATAAATTGGTAATTTAAAAAAAAAATTACGATTATTTTAAATTCAAAACTAAGCTTACTAATTTTTAAGTTATTAACTCTAATATATTTGTTTAGGTTAAATCTTTCGCTTTATTTATTGTATCCAAAACAAAAATAAATGTTAGCTAAAAAATAATTATTTCTATATTTATACCACTTTTTAAAATTAATCGCAATGAAAAAATAATTCTAAAAAAATGGTGGTGGCTAAAATGGACTCATACGAGATCTGTATACATACATTAGCGGATCAATATGATGACAAATGTAGAGATATTGATTTGGATCCGGCTCACTCTATAAAGTTGATGGGAATTAATTATTTTCAATTGTACTTCCATAAACATAGACCAATAATACTTTGAAAGTAGTGACGAAAGATTTAAACTTATACAAAACTGTTGAAAAGCTGTTTGGTCAATGTTAACCTTTATTACGTTAATAACATCCTAAAACTCATAGAAACATGACTTAACCACAATCAGAAAAACATACGATTAATTTCATATATAAATTAATTGCATCATCCAAAAATATGTACAATATATAAACAATTATATGTACAATATGTACATGGTAGCATAAAAAAATTTCAAAAAAAACTGCTTCCCCAAAACGGTTTTCTTTTTTCCAAATAAAAAAACAATTAGTATTACTAAAAGCAAATGACAGCACAAAAAACAATCTCCAAAAAAATTGCTGTCCCAAAACGGTTTTTTTCAAAATTAAAAAAAAATTAGTCTTAACTAATTATACAATGAGGAACGGGGGCCTCCTGTGGACCAGACCACTCCTCTTCCTGTCGCGTGGTCGGTGAGATGGGGACCTCCTCAACCAGCTCCTCCGTTTGAGTACTCTTGGTCGAGGAAGCTCCCAGCTCCACGACCAAGCGACTCTCCTTCTCCCTTCTTCTCCTCTCCTTCCTCTTCAGGTGAGAGCTCCTATTTCTATTTATCCTCCTTCTCTCACGCCAGCCCACATTCACTTCCTCAGTCACTTCATCCATCTCATCCGCTTCCTCATTCACCCCATTCAACTCCTCATTCACTATTTCACAAATCAAATCATCCAGAAACTCATCATATTTTTCTTCGTAAATATCATCCATCAATTCCAAAAATATTTTATGTTTTACTTCATCCAGAATCACATTTATCATTCCATCCACTACATTCCTCGCCTCAACCATTCTCTCTTTTCTCTCCTCATTCGCTCTCCCATCCACCTCATTCATCCAGGGCTCAAACCCACCTGGCCGACACCTCCTTATCAACCCCTGACCCCTCATAGTTGTATACATTCTTATCAAAATTCAAAATATATAATTTCCTAATCAAAACCAAAACGAAACCAATAACTGGTTTATTTCAAGATAAACAAAAAGCTGATTGACAACCACGGCCCAAACCGGTTTCCACCACCCTATTACCAAAAAAAACCACAACTGGTTTATCCTAAAACTTACAAAGAGAAACGCGGAATTCTTTAAATTTTGAAAATATAAATTTAGAGTACTTATGATAAATATACACATGAACACCTTAGAAACTAAACCTTTATTTTTTCCTCTAGCTTTTTAACAAAATTTAGCTAAATAAACCGACGCGAAAAATAAACTATATATAGATATTAATTAATCTGAATTGAAATAATCAATTAATATATAAATATATAAATATAATAATATAAAATGTTCCACAAAAAAAAGTTTTTTCAAAAAAAAACCGGCTTGCCAACGCCCAACCTGGAAAATATTTTCCCACCAAATTATTTATATATATATATCTAAAAAAAAATACAAGAAATATAACTGTAATCAACCTAACGGGTCCCTTTTGTTCGGCGCTAGTTATTATATTGGACCTTTGTTAACTAATATGAAAAAAAATAGAATTTACACGGGATGCAGTTTATCCCCATCCGAATCCTGAATTTTGGGAATCTCTTAAATGTTATATAATTAGCCTAACATTTCACCATTTTAAAGAGAATAATCAAACTAAAATTAATATATATATGTACAATAAATACCTTAAATTATTAACTGTTGATTGATGATCTGTGCAACAAATCAACCGCATGCAATTATACTTCGATGACATAACCTTGATTTAATTCAACAGCAAACAATTCTGTTACAAAATAAATAATTCGATGATTTATGTGGCAAATCAGCTGCATGCAATTATACTTCGATGACGCAACTTTGATTTAATTCAACAGCAAACAATTTGGTAACAAAATAAATAATAAGTACTACGATGGATAATAATTTGATAATCTGTGTAATAATTCAGCTGCATGTACTCATACTTCAATGACGTAACTCGTATTCAATTCAACATCAAAATACTTGGTAACAAAAACTAATCCGAAGACTTTTAGTTCGTTGACATGTATACACTCAACTATGAACATGTTCTAGAAATAAATACTTTATGTAATTTAAAGGTTAAGTTTATTTAACAAAGCAGATGATACACTATTCATTGATTGTTTATAATATTGTTACGAGGTACTAATCACTATTACGATACATGAGTTACCAATTTATAATTTTCATTACTACACACTAGTTATTATTTATGATTTCTAACAAATTACGAACTAAGAAATTGTACATCAAAATTTTACTTTTTGTATTTGATTTAGTGTTTAATAAAAAAACAATTGAACCTTTTCTTTTTAAAAGCAAAAATGGAATGAATCTTTTTAAAATTGCAAAATGTGATTTTGCTTTTGCCATCTTATGATGTCAAAACAAAATCGGGTAATCTTTTTTAAAATTCAGCAATGATTAACAACGACATCTGTTCATTAGTATTGGAAATAAAAATTTAGTACGTTCGTTGGCTTTTTATAATATATTCAAAATCAATTAGCAGTTAAGTTGGGAAAATTTTAAAAGTACTATTAATGTAAAAATAAACGGAAATTAATGTAATACATTTCTATTGAATTGAAAACAAGGAGGAATTTGATTTTATTATTGTTCTGCGATTATTGCGATCGTTACATACCGTTTCGACGTAGGCAAAATTTTCATTTTTTTTGTTGGTTGGTTCTATTTTTGAATTATATCACTCAAGGTCATGAATGTTCCTACGCCCAATTTTATGGCTAGCGATTAACTGTTCACAAAAATAAACTCAACACTGAACTAAACAAGAAATCTAGAATTTGATATCACTAGATACTAACAAATAAATTGTTCTAATAACACGTCACATTAAATTGGAACACAAATTGAATTTTACTACACATGAAAACTTCACTCAATATTATACATAGGACATTTGGTTTGGCAGGTAACATCTATTTCTTTTCATACCGTATTTCAGCTTGGTAATTTATCTCCTTTTATCTTCAAACCCTTTTTCTTTGCTATCCATTCCACTAAAATGACCTCCGTCGATGCCAACCAAAACCAAACGTCAACTCCTGTCAACATGAATCCAATCGGATACAAATGTAATAGACTAATTGAATGAAAAATCTACAGTGGCTCAATATATAGCCCGAAATTTCAACATCGAAAAAACTCGAATACAGTGTTTTTGATGTAAAGCAATTAATTTACATCAAGTATATAATTGTTAGGAACTTTTTATAGTTACCCAAAACTATTTGTTATTTGATAATAGTGTACAAAAATAATTTTGCGACATATATCATTTCCGATACATTAATAACCAATATCAATGAATTGAAATGAGTTAAATGCGAGTTTAATCGACTTTATGTAATACAAAACTATAATCTATAATAGCATTACAGTGAAGTTCAGTTCCATAACGGAAAGATTGTTTGAAGCAAAATATTCATACAAAACAATCGAATGTTTATCAAAGCAAGATATTAAATCTTTGTATGTTGACGATTGGACCAATACGCACAGCTGTTATGAGGTTTGAAAACTTTGTCGTTTAATCGCGGTTGGTATATGGAGAATCCAAATTCAAATAGTATGGTGAAATTAATCGGATGGAAACGTAGTGTGAGTCAATTTTAGCGGGTTGTAAGATTAAGTATTAATGTTTATATAGATAATATTTAAGGAAAATTTTACATTCATGCAATCGATTAAAATTTAAGTTTACCATAAGTAGTAAAAATTTTTAATTAATTATAATTTAAAATTAGTGCAATTAGTTCAATTATTTTCAAATTTGTCTGTCCAGCTAACAAAAATTTCGTTAAATTTTAAGAAAAATAAAAAACTATGGGTTACGGAGACTATAAGGAATATGACCATTGATGGTGGATGGATGCGAAACTATTACGAGCGGTACATGTTAATAAAAAAAAATGACAACTAATGAATCTGAGACTATCCGAAAAATGTGTCTGTTAATGATGGATGGATAAAAAAAAACTATTACAAGCTACTTATGGTAATCACAAATGACAACTAAAGAATCAGAGACTATAATACACTGTGTTCAAGCATTCTTCCAGGCTATCCATTACAATTGACAAATTTATTTTCATATAATATATATCATATCATTACATATATTATATATAACACTTACACATAATTAAATTACAAAAACTTTATTAAAATTCTATTAAAACTGTTAATTAAACAAATGATGTTAAGCAGTTCATCATTTGTTTTTTTTATATTTTGCTTTTACGTGATAATAAATATTTGACGCAAGCATAACCAAAGAAATAATTTCAAATGGAAAAATATCAATGAGTTATATCAATGGTCTATTGATTTTAGGTTTACTCTTCAAAAAATGTGTATTTGTTAATTGATCAAACACAAAATATCAAAATAGATAAATTGGTGTCTCAAAAATAATATACTCCGAATATTTATATTTAATATATTCCGAATATTTAATTTGTTTATTTTTTAATTAAAAATTGCAATTTTTATACTCATGAAAAAAATTTTGTTTACATGAAAGACAAAAATCCATCTAATCCTAGACTTTGTCCAATGAGTCCAACACATCCGTTTGTTTGTCATCGTGGACGGTTGTCCGAGATCTAAGATTAAATCCACACATTAGACAAAAATCCAATGAAGTACAGAATTTGTCCAATGAGTTCAATGTATATTGATGTTCGTCATATTAAAGCGATCACAAGCGTATCACAAAGATACGAGATTAAATCCACACAATAGACAAAAATCCAATGAATCCATTTTTTTGTCCAATGACTCCAATGAATCCGAATGTTTGTCTTATATAATTAGTATATTTCGTCCGATGCGATTGCCCGTAGGGAAGAATTATAATTGTTGGATTATACAAATTGTCCCATTAACACAGAAATTTGTGGAAATAATTGGTTTAAAATAATTAGAAAACTTTAGCGGATATAAATTTTTCTCTTCACCCTACCGGTAAAATCATAGTACGAATTCGAGGACGTTCTAATTGTATTGGGGACGTCAAATCCAATTAACTTTGGGATAAAAATCCAATAATGTATTGGTTTGCGTCCAATGTCCAGACAAATGTCCGACACATCCTTAAAACTGTCCAATACGAATATTGAAGTAGTAAGTTATGGAAAAAAGAAAATTCCAAAAATAAATACCAATATATTCACGAACATTTTTATTGATAGATATATAAAAATTTTAGGATAAATATATATATTTTCCAAGGAATATCCAAAAATAAATACAAATAATATATTGAATGTATTAAAATTGTTTTATTCATATATAAAAAATTTTAAAAATAAAGTTGTATCATATTATCTTAAAATGATCCGATACATCGTTTCTTCTTATATAACTAAATATAAATGTATATATAATTCGAGCGATCTCCAGATATAATCCCGGCGATTTCAGCTTATATGGTTCAAAATCACCAAGGTTGCAAATTTCAAGATTAGTTTTATTCCCAAAAAAAATTCAAGCTATAATGATGACTCTAAGTTTATACTGTTGCAAAATTTGTATACTAATAAACTTTGACAGGGCAGTACACAGAACTCTATACTTTTTTTGCAATATTGTTTTTTAGTCAATATCTTACAGAAAACCATCAATTCGGGAACGTTTTTCTAAGTTTGATAAAATGGACAAAAACAAAACAAAGTACATAACTTAACCATTGTTTAATAACATAGGTATATTATGTATCTATATTATATGAGCAATAATAGAAAAAATGCATACAAAATCTTCTACAAGCAAAATACGTCAAAAAATTAAAGAAGTTGCTATTATCGTGCATAAAATTTAAGAAATTTAAAAAAATATTCAAAACTCTTATAATCGAATAACGTTACTTGAACAGAATGAAGGTTCTGTAATGTAATAAACTATGTTTAAAAAAAAAATAGTTCAATTTATGCGTATTTTATTGAAATATTGTAGTGTTCCCGGAAATGATAATCCGTTCCCGGAATGACAAAAATGTTACCAAAATGATGATATTGATATTATAAGGTAGGTATAAGTAAGGAAATATTTAAATTATAAACAACGGTTTAAATAACAAATATCTCTATTGACAAAAATTAAAAACATAGTCTACTTCACTGAACTTCTACAAATAATGTAAAAAAATATAAGTAACGTAAGAAAATCAACAATAAATTCTGTCACGAACGACAAGTTAACTAATAGTAGTTTAATCAATGAGTGAATAATGAAGTAGTTTATTCTCAAGCAAAAGTTTAAAATTTGAGCGAGGCACGAGCGAGAATTTTAATTTGCGAGAGAATAAAATTCATTATTCACGAATCGATTACAATGCTTTATTCTCTGACAAAGATTTTATTATAAAAAAGAATTGTGTATTATAAAAAATAAAAACATTTTCTTTAATTAAAACAATAAATCTTTATTGTTTTAATTGATAAATCAAATTTCTTAATAAAAAAACCCTGATGATAAAAAACGCCCTTCTCATACAATCAACCAAGTTCAACTAAACGAAATAAGAGAATTTAAATTAAAATTTGATTTTTGAACAAAACTTATCAAAGCAATTGTGATTATAATTTGAAAATAATTTTAATGAAATCAAAACAATTTGACCAATTGGAATCATACCAATTGAATAAAATTTTCATTAGGCAATAGGTTAAGTTCATTAGGCTATAGGTTAGAAAACAATACAATAATACATACTATTATTATCGAAAAAACATACAAATAAAGTTGATATAATTAAATGGAAGAGAATAAAAAATATTTAAAATACACAAAACAAAACTTGTTATTTTTCGAAAACACCAATATAATTATCAAAATAATAATATTCTCGATATTTTTCTTTTTTGAACAATGGTGTTGGAATAATACTGAGTATTTGCTCAAAGTCAATATATGACACATCCTTTGGTCCTAGTTTGAATTTTCTCATATTGTTACGCACAGATCTCAAAAAGGTTACTAAAATTTCTCCCTCATCGTCATCGACACATGTCTGGCAAGAAGCTACATATCTGAAGCAAATATTTGGCTTCTCAGTAGGAACTTTAACAAGCAAGAATGTCCCAGGGGATACGAGATTTGGATGTATATTTTCTTTACCATAAGATGTACTTGCTTCAACATCAATCTCTTTATCTTTAATCTGCTGACGTTGAGATATTACCATTAAATCTTCATCTTCCGAGGAAGATGAGTTGTATACAGATTTATAATTGCTTACTCTATTCCTAAATTTCAAATAGTTATCTGTTATTATGGGCTCTTCGTCAACAGGAGATTCAATTGCAGGCATAAAAATATCCACAGGTTCAACTGCACTTACGTTACATAGACTAGAAAGCTTCGACAGTTTTAGCTCTTTATGAAAGTGTTCGTATCGATATAATTGTATTAAAACGTCTAACTCTTTTTGCCAGCACACTTTTGTGATGTCCATTATGCCTGGAATTGCATCCAAAGAATTTGGTACGTTGTTTTTTTCCTCCATCACGTCGTCTTCTGGGATTACCGTTACTTCGATAGCAGAGTTTTTGAACAAATCGGCGAATTCTGAGGCTGTTCTAATGTCATTACCCATCAACACATGTCTGTCAGCTGTTCTTTTCAAGTATCCTCCTATACCATCCATAGGACCCTTACCATGCCCAAAATCGCTAAAAGTCCAAGTAGATTTGTTCGCTTGTTGAAAATCATTAATCAATGTTTGTATCCAAAGAGTTACATTTGTACGGTTCCGGTATTGCGATGTTGGTCCGTCGGAGTATATATGAAGTGTGTCAATTTGTTTGTTTTCCAAAATTGTTGTTAATATTGGTTTCATATGAGCCCATACGGCATGTGCTTGGCACGTGATCTAAATTATCACTTACTGTAGCGAAAGATTTTGATTCCAAATCACCGTTACAGCTTCGCAAATAATATACGCCTGTATGAATAGATAATTGTTTCTTAGCAAAATGTGTCGACTGTGTTTCATTTGCGTACTTCGTAGTATAGTTCTCTGAAAAGTCTATCTGTATCATCACCTCATTTTCATGTAAATTGTCTTTTAGATTTTTTTTCAATTTATTGTAACTGTAAATACCGTATAAGTGTTTCTTTATAGCCGGAATATCTTCAAATAAGGCAATTTTCAATTTTTTGACTGTAGTTGAAATCAGAACTTTTTTTGTTATCTTATAAGTCTTTTTCACACCTCTTACAATTTTATCTTCTTGGACGAACCTCCATATAAAATATGTCAAAGAATCTATATTATCTCCCAATTCAAACTTCGCAATTTTGCTTTTTTCACATAAACTATTCATGCAGTCATGAGACTTAACATCACAAGTGTATTGTTCAATAAGCTTTTCAATAGACGCGTGTTTTAGCTCTTTTGCATATTTCAGTTTATTGAATTTTTCTTCAAAATTTGCATACTTGACTCACAAGCATGTTTCTCTATCCCGTGATTTTGGCGCTACGACCCAAAACGGTTTTGCTCTCAATAGTGTCGCGTATGATAACACAATTCCAGTTTCTTTTACAAATTTTGGCACCAGGTCTTTAACTGTGCGTAAGAGCACACGTCTTTGTTTTTTAACACCATTATGTTTCACATAGTCTCTCTTAGATGGGCACATTCGACTTACATCATCTTGTTCGAAAATAGTAACGACCTTTTCGCAAACTTCTTGCTTTAAAACAACTTCGCGAACTTTGGTATCAGACTTTAAAATTGATTTATAGTTTCTTTTCTTTGGTCTAGCTGGTAAAATCTTTTTGGCCATATGTAGCATTTTGTATTTCCGCAAATTGCTTCCACTGATACATTTATGAAAAACCTCTCTCTTTTGAATTTTTAAGCAAAGCATCAGCCTTTTCTTGCAATTGCTCAGTCAATACTTCGCCATATAGAAGTCGTTTGCGTACTTCAGGAGGTACGTGAATATTTTTAATTGTTTGTTTGTTTGCGTATGGATGAAAGCATCAACTTTCCTGATAGGACTTGCAACAGTTTTAATTTTGGCATTTCTTCTTTGTAGTTTTTTCTTTAAAGATTGAATTTTCCGCTTCATTTGGACTATAGTTTCTTCATCCTTTTTTATTTTTCGGTATGCTTTCGCCCTATCTTTTCGCACCGTTTTTCTACCTACTTGTCTTCTCTCTGAAGATACTGGGGCTAAGTCGTCATCTGATTGTGGCGGCGTATCACTTATTAGATTTGCTAAACCTTTTTTCTTTCCTCTGTATTTTTTTGATGCTTTTTTCCAATCTTTTCTCTGTTTCCGCTTCTCTCGTTCGGTCTTTTCAGTAAGTTTTTTCACTTAATTTGCTGCCTTTTTCTTTTTATAATATTCCCTGTCCTTAGCCCGTTTAATTATTTTTTGTTGTTCAGTCATCTTATCCAAAAACTTTGTGTCCTAGCATTTGCCTTTTCTCTTTGGCGCAAATAAGCTGCACTATCCTTTTTAAGCTTTTTTGAGATTTTTTTTTATCAGGAGTCTCCATTTTGCTGTAATTAAAAAGCAACGAATTCGTAAAATAAATTAATAAAAAAAAATTGTAAGTGAATCGCCCTTGGAAACCTTAATTATCATTCCGAGAACGCAACAGTCATTTCGGGAACGTGCCATCATGTCCGGGAACGTTTCCAAAATGATCGTTCACGAAATGACGATTTCAAATAAGCACGCGCTTTGATTATACAGCGGCCATCTTAAATGCGACCTCACTTTGTCAAAAGTAAAATATTTGAGGTTACTTTGTTGTTTCGTGACGTAAAAAAGAATTTCATCAATAATAAATGTAATAAACACGTTCACGAATTGACGGACTATTGATGTACGCTCTACGAATAATGAATTGAAAGGTACTTACCACTTAAATATGATTTATTTGACGAAAAATACACTATAAGCCGGTTTTGTTATTGTTTGCTTCCTCTACTGACGTTTGACAGCGAATAGCTGCGTTCACTTAAAATTATTTTTCTTCGATTATCGATGCGTTCCTTGAAATGACTTATGCGCTATCGGACAAACTATTTTTGCATTTTTATAACTTAAAAAAAAAAAATCTGTTAGGATACTTTTCAAAACTAGATTTTGTATAAAAATACGGTATGTTAAGTAATGACAGGTTTTAAATATCATAAATTATTCATTAATATTTTTGACTTGTTGTTGAAGATGGTACATTAGGACGCGTTCCCGAAATGACTTTCTCTGCATTTATATTGATTTAATTTAAAATTTACTTCTTTAATAAATTATTTTGTTTCATGTACACACAAAACAGTTAAGTTGTAGTATTTTATAAACTTTCTTTTCTCAATAAAGTCAAGATTTAAGACATAAAATTGCTAGCAAAGCTAATTCTGCACCTTGGCGATTTTGTGCCATATGCGTTTGTGAATTCTTCTCTGTCGGAACATGGTTGTAAGACCTCATCAAATTCTAGCGTAGCACATGTCTTGAGAGTATTTGCACAAATTTGTTGATGTGTTATTTTCAGTGTTAGCTCTTTTTAACTGCTGTCGACAGGCATCTTTAAATTTTTTTAAGCTTTTTGAAAATCCTTCAACCATGTAGCTGGGTTTTTCTAATCCTTTAACCGTGTAGCATTGGTTTCAAACTCATCACCATATTCTGAAAATATTAAAATTCATACATTTTATACATATTTTTTTTTGTGATTATGGTTTGGGTGTAGACTATAGACGACAGGGTCCGGACCGTATGTTTTTATTATGCATTGTTTAGTGTTAACCATAATAAATTATAGATTAACGTTTCTGAATATTAGAAGATACGATCGATGCTAACTAGTCAACTAAGGTTTGTAAGTATTGATCAATTTTCTTTGAGGATTTTTTGAACGTTGATTTAAAAGTTTTAAGAATTAAAATTATCAGAGAAGATCACGCCGGTAAGGAATTCCAGAAATGAGAAAAGAAAAATGGTAAACTTGAATTTTGCTCGTGTTGAATTCAACATTGTTGGCAACACCCGAATTTATAACTATTTTTAAATTAATGTTTAATGACTTTATCAAATTTAACCTAGTGTCATTAAGCGCTGACGGTGAGTATATATTAGGTGTTTCATGAGAAGAATAAATTCGTTCTCTTTTCACTAATGAAACCGAAACAAAAATATGTGTTTCCCAAGGCAGCCAAATTGTGCCCTAGAAACAAACGTAGATAAATTAATATTTGGCTTCATAACAAAAATCCCTTAAATCGTTCCTAATATGTAAAGGCCAATAAAATGTAAAACCAGATAATCGAAAACGAAAAAACTGAAATTGACAGAACGAAAGCGGCAAACCTTTCTGCCATGTCAATTTCTGACAAATGTTTTTACAGTGCCATTCCCAGGTAACAGTTTAACCTAGGTAATCATTGAGTAAAGCTTTAAAAGAGGAATATAAAATGGAAGGGGAAATTTAAAATTCTTGAACTGAGGAGGTCCACACCAAAACGCTACATTTCCATTATTACATTTTTCCAACACAGTTCAAGAAAATTTGATTATGTCATTACACTGATTACATTATGTCTAAAGCAAGGTCTATTCTACAAAGAAGAAAAACAGTTCTAATTTAAGCATAGATAAATTTTTGAGTTTTCGATCGAATTCAGAAATTGGAGCCCATCTAAGTACACAATTTATTTTGTAAAGAAAATGGAAATGTAGCGTTTTGGTGTGGACCTCCACAACTATGCATGAGAAAAGTTTTATACAAGCTCTACTCAAGGAGAAAAGGCGTATGAAAAAATATTCTTTATTCAAGAAGACATATATAATGCTTTATACATGTTTTATATAAGTGTTTGAATAAAGTTGTACAAAAGTTGTTATTCAAGGCTTATTCAAATACTGTCAAAATGTTACTTGAATAAAGTGCTTGAATAAATTTTTACTCAAGAGAATTACTCAGTGCCTATTCAAGAAGCGATGCCACTGAAAAAAAAATTGGTGATTGTTTCCTTTAGTTATTTTGGTTAATTGGCGCATTAAACTCCTTTCTTTTGTATATTGCTACTATTGAGTTAATCTTTTATTAGAAACTACAATTTATTTTACACATTTTGCATCTTTACAAACGCTTGTAGCGGGGATCGAACTCATAACCTTTGATTCTCCAGGACCGTACGCTATCCATTTCTCTATTTAGCAGCTGTCATAAAGAAAATTGAAACTTAATCACTATTGTTTAACAAATTATTTGTACACATTTCAAGTTTCGGACCACTACCACGACTATGAATTAATTTTTGCTCAAACATTTTGATTGGGAATGCATATAAAAGTGTACTAATGGTTTCCTAAAATGAGAATATATGGGTTTTTGTTAAAAATAATATTGGTTATGATTGAGGACAATCTCGAAATGAAAATAATTTTGCGTATTCATATACGATATCTACGCATGTGTTTCCATTCAATTGTACGGTTAAAAATTATTAAAGAATAAAAATAAAATAAAAAAAAGGAAAATAAAAACGTGCCCGGCAGGAATCGAACACAGGCCTTATAACGTACTTCCTCATCGTTTACCCTTACGCACTCGTCCATTAAATCAATTTCCACGACAGGAATAAAACGTTACTTAATAAAGAATAAAAGCATTACTCACGCTTCGTAAGGGGTATAGTATGCTGTGGTTGACATTACGTTCAGTTGTACAATTTGGCTCGTTAATAAATAAATATTAAATGATCATATTAAATAAACGTTCTACGTTATATTTTCCATAAGTCAGTTGCAATCTGTTGCAAGTTTTGATATAATTTTTTCCCAAGCAAATTGCGCACAATATGGCGATTACATACATTTAATACAAAAAGGAATTGTATGACAAATTATCATCAGTTTATTTATTTGTTGACCAACTCAAATCATTATATAAACCATCAGCAGAAATGGTAAATCTCAATCAATATATAAACCATCATCAGAAACGTTTGATTAAATGGTTGCGGAATAATGGCAATTGCAAATTTCCATTGACGAAAATATCTCTACCATTTTGAAATAATCTTTTGTATTAATCAATAATAGTTTGTTAAAGTTCTTAAAGGTTTGTTAACTTTTTAAACACATCGATAAGTGATTTAATAAAAAAACACACAATCGCGAATTAAACAACGAACTGTCAAAAATATTGACAGATCGATTTGTTGTATATCTTTTAATATTCATTGAAAACAGCCGTATATAAGAAATATTACTTGAGTAACAATTTTCTTGAATACTACTAAAATTATTGTACATAAATAAAGTCGTATACAAGGAACTATCCTTGGGTAAGAATCTTCTTGGATTCTTCCTAAAAGTTGTACTTTAATAAAGGTTTATATAAGGGATAGAATTCTTGAGTAAAAACATCTTGAATACTACCTTAAAAGTTATATGTGAATAAAACCTTATAAAAGGTATTATACTTGAGTAACATTTACTTGAATATGCCCTAAATATTTATTATTGAATTAAGCTTTACTTAAGGAATTATATAAGAAACTTAGTGAATTTAGTCTTTTACAAGCTTTTTTTAGGTAAAGTTTGAATAATATGGTCTTACACAATGCTTTCTCAAGTTAAGTTGGAATAATTTAAAAAATTTAGGCGAAATTGTTACCTGGGAAACAAAAGTTTACGGGCAAGACTGAATCGACCCCAAACCAATTCACGACTATGGAAATCAGTTATCTAATACTAAAATTCAAAACATTTTTAAATTTCAGTGGTCAGTGCCAAAAAAAATTAATTCAATCTAAAAAAAAATATTTCAATAGAAAAAAAGTCTGAGCGTCAAGATGTCCGCTAGAAATAGATAGATTTCGAGATCAGACAAGTAGAATCTGATGTATCAGATTAGTTTAAACAAAACAAACTATTTACAAACAGATATCGAACAAATTTTAAAAAGAAAATTAGCTACATATAAGCCAAACTACCAATTTTGCAACAAACAAACAAACAGCAAATCTACCACAGAACACATGTGTGACAATTTACGACACTAAATAAAAAACACACGCCAAACCTACTCTATATCATATGTCGTGCAATTACTGCAAAATATCAAAATAGTTTATTTCTAAGAAAAAAAAAATATTTTCTTCTATTCAAATCTTTTTATTTTTTTTTTCATTGACTGTTATATTATATTGTTTTTGCAAATTGTTTTTGTTGGGGATTGTGGTAAACTTTTTTGTTGAAGCCGACAAGTCAAAAACCTCTAACTGCAGAGGTTTATATTTATAAGAAACGGATTAAAATGTTTCCACAGTAGGCGTGTTTTAATATTCCTACATAAATAAAAATTATTAGTATTTACCAATACATTTATTGAAGTTAAATCTTCAAGTATATTACTAAAAGTAAATTTTTTCTTTCTTGTCTTTTTTAACTCAATTTTTCTGTTATTATTACAAAACGGCAGCGCTTTTGTTTCATTGTAAGTCCAATAACGTCTTTCAATGTTGCTCATTTTATTTTTTGGTCTCGGAACTAAAATTAAATTAAAATATTTCACTAAATTTTTATTTAAAATTAAAAAAATATTTATTTGAAAAAAAAATAGGTTTTTACCTCAACATGACATTTAAGAATATGATATATTCAACGAGAATGAAGTTAGCTATATTTTTCAGGGTTGTGAAAAATAATTTCTTTTCAAAATTTACCGTCAAAATAAATAGCTCTCGATAGCAGCTCCCGATAGCGAGTCCGGATAAATAGGTAGAGCCAAATATTTTAAAATAAAGTTTTCACTGTGCAATAGAATTAAAAACTATAGTTTGATGTAAAATAAATTGATTTTACCAAAAAATAGCGCATTAAATTTAGTTTTTCATTCAGAAAAATGCGTTCTCCGTAACGCTATCGAGCGCAACTATCGGTGGCGAATAATAAAACACGGCAAGTGTTGCAGCTCCAATGTACTTAGTGGACTGTTTAGGCTTTAGACGAAAAAGTGATGAATATTTGGGTCTGCAACCACGTCAATGCAAACTGATGTTTGATGGTCTCCTTGACTCAAGAGACCCAAAATCTTCCGTGGGTTTATCTGAGGTAATTATAGACCAGGATGGCGAATTCTTTAAGAATGCAGAACCGCTCCACCAAAGATTGTTCGATGCAAACATGGCTGGGCTGAGACTGTCAGATGCACCTTATGTCGGATAGTTGTTTCGTTCGCTCCGATATCTGAAATAGTTTTAGTAGTGGACAACTTGCAGACCTTTAATAAGGAACACGAATTCGAGTTGACAAAGTTCATGGTTGACCCGCTATCAAGAAGTGCTCTGCACAGAACGAGTTCCACCATGGACTGAGAGATTAATAAGAGCTGTACCACGCAGCACGAGACAGTTTGGAGAGTCAGACGATTTTAAACTTGACTGATTAAGAATAACAGGTGCAGGACATGCAGTTGTCGATTCGACATCACATGGGTTTGTGTAGTTACCATCATTGTTCGACGGAGATGAGTAGCTAACGGTAGGTTTGACTGGGTGATTGAATGACTCAATAGTTGGGAAATGAAGTAACACATGATGCTTAAGTGAACATTTCATACAAGAAGAAGCATTGCAATCTCGAAGTCGATGTCGGTCTATAAGACAATTCCCACAGATTCTCCGTTCCTTCACAAAGTGAAATCTCACCTTGGGTGATAATCCTTCACCACAGAAGGCTGGGCACTGTGGTAAGGTATGAGACCCTGAGCAATACTCACAGTTGCGAGTAGTGTTTCTTCTCGAGAAATATTTATTGCGAATTACGGACTTTTCACCAATGTTAATATATCACAAAAAAACTAGCGGAATTTAGCAGTTCGCCCTCATGTATTCGTTTTAACAATTCAAGACGGAATCCCATTATTGAAAATCAAAACTAATGTCATCACCTTTTTTGTGATGAAGGTGTTCCCAATAATTTTTTTCATATTTCGTTTTCGTTAAGTTGTTCGTTTGTTTTCTTTTCAAAATAAAGGTCTAGATGGATGAAACAATTTTTGATCGGGCCACTGCTTAACATTGAGCAAATAATTCGTTTCTTTTTTCAATTATATTATTGGGCATTTCGTATTTCTCCAGAATTCTCGAGAAACTTAGCAAAAATCTGAAATATTTCTCGAGAATATAGGTAGATAAAGCTAAAACAAAACATAAGACCAATTTAAAATGAAAATTAACGTTATCAATTCAACTTACGTTAATATTTGGTTAAATTCCTCGAGAAAAAGAAACACTAGTTGCGAGGTGATGAAGTTGATGTACTGTATGCGTTCAAGGAAACTTTAGTGTATTGTTTGGCCGAACGTTCGACGAACTCAAGGCATCAAAAACTCTGATGCGAGTTTGCAACAATTCAACCAGCGTAGAAAAAGACTTGATCACATTTAGTTTAGTAGTTTTTATAATGTTAATTCGCGACGTATTGGCCAATCTATTTAGTAAGTGGTGGATCAATAACAAATCTCAGCTTTCCACATTCACCTTTAAGGACTTCAGAGCATTGTAATGTTTCGACACTTTATCAACAAAATATTGAAGAGACTTGGCAGAGTGTTCTTGAGCAGTTTTCACTTTATACAATTCTGAGATATGAATTCTTTGAATTTTGATTTCATTGTTGTATTTGTCACATAAAGAAGTCCATGCAATATCATAGTTCGCACCAGTGACGGGAAGACATCTTCTAGCGGTGGTTCGCCACATCCTAAATATCCTTTCAAAACATCATACGGAATGCTGCGCGTAAATGGTGGTTCGAATAAGTTACGATCATCATTTAAGTCAATTCGTATATTCTGTGCAATTAAAGGTTATCAAAGGTTTTTCATAAACTCTAAGTTGCGTCAGGTCGTCCAGATGTTTTCGATGGTGTAATTTTTTTTATAGCACTGTCTCGTGTCTCTTTTCTGTCAACAAACAACATTGCTAACCAGATGTTTTCCGAATGTGCAAAATCTGCATTATCTTGAATGACATCATTGACAACTCTGTGTTAATTTTGTACTAAATATTGTGCCGAACGAATGAATTTGAACAATAATGCACTACCGTACACGACTGAACTGTAATACTTAATATTGAAATGCATCGGCACATACACTTTCATTACGTAAGTTGCGAGAATTCTCAAATTATTTGATGGATCCTTAGTGGCCACATATAAACGCAACAATCTATTCGCCTTGGTGAGCCAACGAGCATGTGTAATTGACCCTGGTTTAATGTGACACAAATCCGCCGAAACTTCACCATTAGAAATTGCATTGGCCATTTAGTACAAGTACTTCGAATAGGTAGATAATTCAATTGCATCTAAATTAGGTGGCATATTTTCCAGTGGGATTCTATCAAATTCGGCTATCACCTGAAAATAGAAAATATTAGATCAATTAAATACAATATCACCATTTAGTATTGAAACATAACAGCTGAGACAATAGACAGATATAGGAATAAAAATGATAATAAATATAACAATTTATTTACATACTGGAAGATTTTCAATTGCTCCTGCAATTTTCTTGCCCAACGTTCCGGTTGTTGTTCTTGGTCCACTGGTGGATGATTTATCCAACGTATGAAACAAATGTCGAAACGGAAGCTCATTAAAATGAAGAAGGCACACAAACCAATGCAGTGGTCTCTTCGAATCGTCGCAAAATTCCACTGTGTATGCCAGTATTTGTTGGCTCACAATCACTGTATTGTGACCGTATTTTAAGTGGACTGTATTGTTTGTGTAGTTTCTGGTTTTTTCTACTAGTCACAGCATCACTGGTTATTCTTGACTTGCAGAATAACTCATTGAATAGTTTTGAAAATTGTAGCGTTGAAGTTATGAATTTGTCACTGCATGAATGTGACCTTCATAGACAAAAGCATTGAAACAGACGAGAAATTGCGAATAATAAAATTGTTGAATTTTGACAAAGTATTAAAGTTAGGTAAACCTCTTCAAACTTGATAGGGTGCATTCGACGTAATATTTTCTCCAGTTATAATGATATGGTAAAGACGATTAATTTGATAACATATATTCGACGTTGTATTTCCTTCACTGTATGAAAATACTTCCAGTTACAATAATATGGTAAAGACGATAAATTTGATAACATATATTCGACGTTGTATTTCCTTCACTGTATGAAAATACCTCCAGTTACAATAATATGGTAAAGAGCGAATTCTCCTCTAAGGAAATTCAAAATATCCTTCCATCGTGTGCGCAGTATAATCGTCAAACAAGAGCTGCCGAGTTATCCCATCCATTTGTTGTACAAATACCTCGTTGTAGAACTGTGTCCTTCCAAAACGACTATTTTAATAGAGTGGCCAAATTATAGAACTCATTGCCGTCCTCTGTATTTCCCGATGAATTTTCCCCTCAGGCATTTAAAGAAAATGTCCATCATCATTTGAAAAAATTAGTATAGTTATCCCTATATCCCCATTCCTTCCATTTTCCTCATCTCCTTCCTTTATAGTTGACATGGTATCTTCGGATATTCAAAGAGTCTAAATGATTATTTCATATTTAGTGTGCAAAAACATGCCTAACTAATAAATGAAAAAAAAAAAGACGATGAACTTGATAATATATTCGACGTTGTATTTCAAATAAAATCCCACAGTTCAACTAATTCTCAATCTATTGCCCGCAACGAGTGTGTATTCTAACGACGACACAAAATCTTTCATTGATTTCAACTGTTGAAAGAAAATAGCGAGTTGGATTCCTTCAATTAATGAGACAAAAAAAAACACAATCAAGTTTGGTCAAAATAACAGCAACTATACTTTGCTTTTGTTCCTTTATTTGGTGGCAAGGAAAAGGTTAATTTCATTCAACAATGATTGTCCCAAAGAAAAACTCGTACGTTGGAAAATTTATCGATCTTCGCAGATTAGAAACTTTGTACTAAAATTTACTGCGATCTTACTTGATGATTGATATCATTTTGGTCGGACATAAAAAACATCATTTTTATACAACACATGTTTACTTTGATTTATTTACTGACATTATTTTAACTGTGAACAGCTTTTAAAAATCAAAACACCGAATATCTTATTTACACAAAAGGAAATATCGTTCTAAAAACACATTCACACATACACATTATCGTTCTTTAATATTACATGTATTTTATTTATCTTATTATACGTAAATCTATTTAATTATAAACAACTGTTAAATTATAATCACAAGATTTAGCTTACAAAAAAAACTGACTTAATTAAGTTTTACTTTAAGTACAAATTAGGAAAAATTGGTGGTATGCAATTCATAAAAATTCTTATTATTTCCTTTTCGTTTTACAAGAATATTTTCATTGTCACTAATTATTTTGTCATATCCACCATTTAAACAAAACAAAATTACAACGAAATGTACTGAATTGTATTGCATACTATCTTGTAACGAAGTGAATGCTTTTTTTTAAAGTTTAACAAATTTATACCTTCCTTCAGAAGACACTCTCCCAAAAACACTCTCAATTTCAAAACAAAATTTATTTTTGTTTTCGTTTTAACGAAACTTGTTTCTGAACTAAATAACGTTGACTGCGTTTATAGCAGAGATCGATGAGTTGTTTACATTTGTTTTTTCTGTTATGAAATTGAGAGATGGAAGTGTTTTTACTATTATTAATTATAAAAACTCGTTTCCGAACACACTGCATATGCCAATTAATGCATCCAGAGATAATGTTTTATCGTTGGAAAATTCGCTCAATTTGATGTAGTTGTGTTCGGCATCTTCTCTTTCCAATTTTGTGTAGCCTATCAAGTAAGAATTTGGCTCCCTCAAAACAACTAGATTGGGTTCTTTTACCATCATCATATGAAACTTTTCATTAATTTTTTCTCTTCTTAAAGTATCGTTTTTCCGGCCATCGAATAAAAATGCACTTCTTGCCTACATTTATCTTTTTCTCTTGCAACATTATTTCTATCTATAATGAATGGATTGCCATGATAATCATTTATGCCAAAATCTTTCATAAGAGCTGTCGCATATATTGACGCCACTCGATCAGACACACCAAATCGATCACACATCATAGCAAGTTCGGAGCATCGTATCTGGGAGTGTATGGTCCTCGTATCATTGGAAGTTGTGCACCTGCTACATGTGAACTTTGCTCATCACTAGTATCGCTTTGATCGGTATAGTCCGCTGCACTGCTTTGTATCATCCTAGACGGTGGTACTTGCTCGTCCATTTCTAGCGCGTATTCCGGTATCGCTAGTCTTCTTTCATTATTTTGATCCAGCATAAACTCTTTTAAAGGACCTGGAATCAATTCACATGAGCATAGAGCTGCTTTTAAGTCGCATTTACATTTTCCAATGTAAAATAATTCCTCCGTAGATTGTACGTACGCTGGGAAGGTGGAGTGTTTTGCTTTGCATTTTATTTTCAGTTTTATAATTATCAGTTGTAATTCCCAAGGGCGGTGATACTTTGAAATAATTTTTTGCCAAAAATTTCGAAAGCAAGTTATAAGCAAACCTTACTGGTTAGATATATTATTATTATTAGTGGTTTTATTAAATTTAAAAATAATGATATTATTTTTATTTCAAAATAATATTTCTTAAATCACTATAATCAAACCTTACTGGTTTGATCTATTATTATTACTGATTTATAACATTTTTAACCTTACTGGTTTAATTTAAAATTATTATTGTCTTTAAAATTCAATATTAATCTTATTTATACTGAAATTGGTACAAGCAGCCCGAACAACAGACGATTCATTTCCCTGTTATCGCCCACTGGTCTGCGCTCTTCCTACCCTCCAACAGGTTACGCTCTAACAAACAGAATTTTCGAAGACCATGGCAGTTAGACTAATTGAGCGTAACAATTGGTGGTCATGACCTCATTGAGAACCCGTGAATGTGGTAAAATAGTTATGGTGGGATGACCTAGATGGTAAACCACCAGAGGTCAACAAGATGCGGGCCATATCGCTTCACCACTCACGAACCTCTCGCAGCAGCCAATTCCCACCCAACTAGGTACGCGGGATCGTAAATCCCGTTAGGAATACGTCTGAAGGACCTTTCCTACCCTTGCGGTTCTAATTAAATATACAAAAAAACACAAAACTAAAAATTTGTCTACGCGTCAGGACTTACAAAAATTTTGACTTTCACCCACAGAACAAAACTGAACAACAAAAAACTAAACCTAACAGAATTGTCTGCGCGTCAGGACTTACAAGAATCTTGCCTTTCGCCCACAGAACAAAACTGAATAACAAAAAAACTCAAAACACAAATGTTGTCTGCGCGTCAGGACTTACAGGATATCTTGCCCTCCGCCCACAGAACAACCTCAGACAAAACCAAACTCACACATACACAAATGTTGTCTGCGCGTCAGGACTTACAAGACTTACTCTTGCCTTCCGCCCACAGAACAACGAACAGCTACACAAATTCATACACAAAAAAAATCAAAATCTTAAAACAAAATTATTCTTAAAAAATTTGAAAACAAAATACAAACAAAAGAAAATTTCAAAGGCAAAAATGCCAACCAAATACAAAATTTCAAAAAAAAATTTCAAATCAACAAAACAGAATTTAAAACCAATTACAAGACATGACCACAGGGCAGAATCTGGGTCATGCTCACACCCTTCATTTTCTGAGTGGCCCAATTACACAATCCGCTGCGGAGGGCTAGGAAATTAGGATTAAGAGCCATAATGACTTCCATAATGGGAAGAGTTGTGGCTGACGGATCAACCAGTCCGAAAAGACTAGGTGGTGATAAAATTTTTTATTAAAACTAAAGGGCTTTTGAAAGGGTGTTCAGGTGATGACACCTGTCTGAAAAGCAAACACATGAGGTCTAGCTATGGCTCAGAAAGCCAAGGGCTAGCATTTTCCAACATGTGTTTTCCTGTCAGCCCAATATCAACACCCAAACAACCTGAATTGAGAAATGAAGGTGTTAGCTTTGGTTTACCTGGATGCAAAGACCGTGGCACGAATGACAGACGATAATATCTCTGTTAACGTCCACGAACATTGTACCCAAGCGCACCCTAACAAGCTATGCTCTAACCAAATTTGTAGAAGACCGTGAACAGGGCAGAATCTGGGTCATGCTCACACCCTTCATTTTCTGAGTGGCCCAATTACACAATCCGCTGCGGAGGGCTAGGAAATTAGGATTAAGAGCCATAATGACTGAGAATGTGTCGACCGCAACGAATTAGAAAAAAATTAAAACCAATTTTGAAGGAAGAAAAAGAGCGAAACTTGGAAGTTTTGGGAAAAAAAAAAGAATTGCTGCACTATAATGAACTGGAAACAAAAACAAAAATTCAGACATTTCCTAACTAAAACATAAAACTAAGTCTATTTGATGAACAAGTTAGAAAACAAAACCCAAGATCAAAAACAAAACTTCAAAAAATACATAAACAGTGGTGAGTTGGGGCAGTTGGACGCAGTAGTTGGAGTTGTTGGAGTTTGACAGTGGTCAATTTAATATTAACTTCAAAATCAATTTTTTTTTCTAAAAAAAAATTCAAAAATATGCAAAAATTTCAGAAAACAAAAAAAATTTTAAAATAACCAAAAAAATTCAAAATCTTTAAAATACGAAAAATTCCTAAAAATCAAAAAACAATAAAATTTAAAATATTGAGCTGGATGATGGTATAGTTGTTGTGTGGAGTTGAGTTGAATTCAAATTAAAAAAAAATTCTAAATTGACAAGAATTTCAAAATATTCCAAAATTTAAAATTAGAAAAATTTTCAAAAAAAAACTAACAAATTTTCAACAAAATTTTGCAAATAAACTCAAGGAACTAAAAATAATACAAAAAAGTTCTAAATTTACCAATCCTTTTCAGAAAGATTCAAAATCATACAAATTTCTAAAAATAGATACAAAAATATAAAATTATAAAATAATTTTTCTTAAACAATATTCAAAAAAATATTTTAAAAACTAACTACATAAAAAAATTACAAACATTTAAGATCTAAAAATTATTTAAAATTATGAAAATTCCAAAAAAAATTAACGATAAAAACATTACAAATTACAAGAAACTATTACTAACAAATATTAGCTAAAGTTCTATAATTACACAATTTAAATATAACCAAAACTTTAATTTTTCAAAAGAATACCAAAAATACTAAAAATTATAAAAAAATACACAAACATTTAAAAGTTTACAAAATTCAAAAAAAAAATTTTAATTTTCAAAAAAAAATTATTCCAAAAACTTAAAATCTACAACATAAAACTAATGAAATCTATTTAAAAAAAACACAAAACAAATTTTCAAAATTATTTGAAAATTATTCACCTTTTAACGAAAATTTTAAACCTAATTAATTAATTACCATTCGAGATACTCCAAATTCCAAAAAAATTATTAATTCCAAAAAAAAAATTACAAAAAATAATTCAAAATTTACAAAGAAATTAATATTATAAAAAGGTTTAAAAAAAAATAACTTCTAAAAATTAAAATTCAAAATTTCCTACTAACTAACAAAAAAATTCAAAGATTTACAAAATTATTTAGAATTCACCAAAAATTTAAAATTGTAACTTACATAAATACAAGAAAATTCAAAAATAATTAAAACTACTCCAAAACGATTACAGAACCAAAATTTTCAGAACTAAAACAAATTTAATAAAAATATTACACAACAGTAAAAAATCCTAAGCACTAAATTAAAAAAAAAATCCCAAAATATACTAACAATTACTTACTAACAATTTTTCTAAATGAATTCTTCAAAACTAAATATTAAATAAAATTTACAAAATATTTTCTAAAAAAAATCAATTATTTTAAAATTTTCTGCAAAACTAAACAAAACAATCTCAATATAAAATCGAAAATTTTCTTAAAATTATGCAAGATTTCCTAACAACCTCAATTTAGCAAAACAAATCAACACAATAAAAGTTATCTAAAAACTTAACAAAAATTTTCCAACAATAATTTCTAAATTCTAAAATTACTAAAATACTCTTCTAAAATATACAAGAATTAAACATAAACGAAAATTCTAAGAACATACAACAAGAAAAATATCAAAGTTCTAAAAATTCAAAACAATACAACAAAATTTGCAACATTACTTAAAATTAATTTAAGATTTGTAAGAAAATTACAAAAGAAATATTCAAATTTGTTAAAAATTTGAAACAATAACAACTTCAGCAATTCAAAAAAAAACATATAAAATATAACAAATATCCGACAAAAATCAAACCACAAAATTTCTTAACATTACTTACTTACTATTAACCAGAAATACATCTAAAAAAAATATTCTAAAAACGTTCAAAAAACAATTATTATTCTTATATTTTTCAAAATTAAACATAAAATTAAACATTAACTAAAGTTCAACAAAATTTAAAATTCTTAAAATTCAAAATAACAACAAAATTAAATTTCCAAAAAAAATTAGGGAAGAGTTGTGGCTGACGGATCAACCAGTCCGAAAAGACTAGGTGGTGATAAAATTTTTTATTAAAACTAAATGGCTTTTGAAAGGGTGTTCAGGTGATGACACCTGTCTGAAAAGCAAACACATGAGGTCTAGCTATGGCTCAGAAAGCCAAGGGCTAGCATTTTCCAACATGTGTTTTCCTGTCAGCCCAATATCAACACCCAAACAACCTGAATTGAGAAATGAAGGTGTTAGCTTTGGTTTACCTGGATGCAAAGACCGTGGCACGAATGACAGACGATAATATCTCTATTAACGTCCACGAACATTGTACCCAAGCGCACCCTAACAAGCTATGCTCTAACCAAATTTGTAGAAGACCGTGAACAAAAAATGTAATGCGAGCATAGCGTGGTAAAGTATACACTCCACCGAGGACCCAGGACCTGACAACACACACAGGGCGAGATGATACTGGTGAAAGTCACCAATGCGAAAGTCGCCAACAAGGTCCATTTCCTGTTGTTCTGCCACCCCTAACCTCCACGCGAAAGTCCATACTTCATTCTAACTGGAGTCCGCGGGATCGTAAGCCCCGTTGAACTTTAGCCTTAAGGGCCAATGCTCACTCCTGCGGTATTCACAATAACAAAAACTAACACAAACACTAATATAATTTAAAAATTTAAACCAAATAATAGAAAAAAATTGTTGTCTCCAGAACAACCCTGCTTGGATCCGAAGACCCAAACACCGTCGTTCTGGAGGCCCCGTTGGACGCCTTCTTGTAGGATGAGGTTTATCTGCTAGACCGTGCAGGTATACCAGTTGGTCACGCACGGCAATAACCCTGCCGCTAGCTCATATAGCGAAGGTTCTATTGACCAACCTCTGTACAAGAAATTTAGAATGCCTAACGAAACAAAGCGTGCATTAAAACACCACCCAGAATCTCCAGAAGGGAGAACTGTCCTACTGTGCCACAACTCTTCCTAACTTATAATTACGTTAACCAATCATTTAAAAAAAATAACTATCTAGAGATAAATATAACAGAAATATCGAAAATGCCTTTTCTGAAGGTGAGGATGATTAAAGTCCTGATCATGAAATTATAACTCTTACAGCAATTCCATATCCTATTCTTGTGCCTCAAATTTACTCCAGATGCGTAAGTTTCGAACCAGCATTACACCCTACTCACGGTATAATTATAACGTACATATAATATGTGGTTGTTGAGGGTAGTAGTCCATTTAGTGTTAGTTTTTCTTTTCTTCTTCTATTAATTCTTGACGTATGATTGTGTGATGGAAAATCAGAAAAAAACAACACATTGAATCTTTTCACTCGAAACAAAATTTTATTTCCAAACTAAGTTCAATTTAATTTTCTATTCTTTATGTTGTTGGTTTTTTTTTCTTTTTTTTTAGTAAAATATTAACTTAAACATTATAATACAATTAATATTCACTGGTATTATATTCCACAAAAACAAGTTATATTCAAGAAACCTTTGTTTTTTATAATTATATTTCAAACCATAATTACTATGTCGTTTACACCAAAACTCATCTCAACTCTTGAGAATTCTAAGACTCACTTTTTTAACACCAACTGCATAGCAACTCATTCAGTATGCCAAAACGAACTTTCTTTACCGTCTGCCAAACCCCAACTAACTAATTAAAGAGCAACAATTCGCACGAGCAAAAAGATTTCGTCAGCATAAATTTTCTTTTATTTTATTAATTCTTACATTTCTTTCATATTTAAGTAAACAAAAATATGTAGAAAATTAATAAAAAAAACAACTTAATACCGGAAGTGTTGGATAAATATGAAAAAAATTGCAAGAATTAATAAATTTAACTAAAATTTATGCTGACGAATTTTTTTTTGCTCGTAGGAAAAAAATTTCTGTCAATTGTTTGTCTCTTCAAAACTAATCCCCAAAACATTTTTATTTGATCAAATAAACAATAAAGAAACAGTTTAATTTTAATTTAAAACAAACGAACCTCACCCTACAAGATGGCGCCCCACGTTGGGCGCCATCTTGTAATAGGAGGTTTATCTGGTAGACCGTACAGGTCTACCAGTTGGTCACGCACGCCAATAACCCTGCCGCTAGCTCATAGAGCGAAGGTTCTATTGACCAACCTCTGTTCAAGAAATTTAGAATGCCTAACGAAACAAAGCGTCCATTAAAACACCACCCAGAATCTCCAGAAGGGAGAACTGTCCTGCTGTGCCACAACTCTTCCTAACTTATAATTACGTTAACCAATCATTTAAAAAAATAACTATTTAGAGATAAATATAAATATAACAGAAATATCGAAAATACCTTTTCTGAAGGTGAGGATGATTAAAGTCCTGATCATGAAATTATAACTCTTACAGCAATTCCATATCCTATTCTTGTGCCTCAAATTTACTCCAGATGCGTAAGTTTCGAACCAGCATTACACCCTACTCACGGTATAATTATACCGTACATATAATATATGGTTGTTGAGGGTAGTAGTCCATTTAGTGTTAGTTTTTCTTTTCTTCTTCTATTAATTCTTGACGTATGATTGTGTGATGGAAAATCAGAAAAAAACAACACATTGAATCTTTTCACTCGAAACAAAATTTTATTTCCAAACTAAGTTCAATTTAATTTTCTATTCTTTATGTTGTTGGTTTTTTTTTTCTTTTTTTTTAGTAAAATATTAACTTAAACATTATAATACAATTAATATTCACTGGTATTATATTCCACAAAAACAAGTTATATTCAAGAAACCTTTTTTTTTATAATTATATTTCAAACCATAATTACTATGTCGTTTACACCAAAACTCATCTCAACTCTTGAGAATTCTAAGACTCACTTTTTTAACACCAACTGCATACCAACTCATTCATTATGCCAAAACGAACTTTCTTTACCGTCTGCCAAACCCAAACTAACTAATTAAAGAACAACAATTCGCACGAGCAAAAAGATTTCGTCAGCATAAATTTTCTTTTATTTTATTAATTCTTACATTTCTTTCATATTTAAGTAAACAAAAATATGTAGAAAATTAATAAAAAAAACAACTTAATACCGGAAGTGTTTTATTTTTTTTTTTATTTTATTTATTTCATTCAGACAATAAACAGGATAAAATCCCAATTACATATTGTCCTTAAATAACTAATACAATCATCAGTGAAACTTAATACTACATGATAAGAAAATAATTCGAAATATCTCATATTTTATATAATTAATCCTAATATGCTATACATCTTTTCTACTTTTAATAAATGTTTAGTTTTAACTCAATACATTCTATTTAAACCACCATGTAATGATTCATCATATCTTTAATAACTTTTTTAAATTTCAGTATCGAGCAAGAAAATAAAGGCGCAGAATTGAAATAAGCATTATGATTACTTTGAAAACGCGAGATTGGGTTGGACAATCCGACATTCGTCTTACTAGCCCTAGGCAAAAAGAGGATATTATTAGGAGTAGGGTAGGAAGGGACATAGAAATTGACAAAACCGATCAGATTGGAATCAACTAAATCATTAACGATTTTAAAGAAGAAAATTTGATCAAGAAATAGGCGACGTGCTTCAATGCTAGTCATGTTTAAAATTTTCAGCCTATCAACATAAGTAATATCAGAGCTTAGTTTAAATCTATACACAATACTCTTAGAGAATTTACGTTGTAATCTTTCAATTTTTCTCGAATGTATGTCGTAATACGGATTCCAAACTTGCGCACAATATTCAATGTTAGATCGAACTAGGCTGTTAAAAAGAGCTATCATAGATTTAAAATCTTTAAATTCATCACATCTACGGATAATAAAACCTTGCATTTTGAACGATTTGGCACAAATGAAGTCTATATGCTCAGTGAAAGTAAGCTTTTCATCGAAAATTACTCCCAAATCCTTAACTGACTTAAGTCTGTCAAGCTTAAAATTATCAATGGAGTAATCAAATTTAGTTTTGTTTACTTTTCTAGAAAACGAGATTGAGTGGCATTTTTTTACATTCAAATTAAGCATATTTTTCTTACACCAAAGATTCACTGTATTAAGATCCTCTTGTAATAGTTGACAATCCTGGGGGTTGTTGATAGTACGAAAAAGTTTAAGGTCATCCGCGTACAGTAAAAAATTACTAGAAATATTTTTCCCGATATCATTAATAAACAATATAAAAAATAGTGGCCCCAATGTGGAACCTTGAGGAACGCCTGAAGTCGGACAAAACATAAACGAATCGTAACCATTAAACTTTACAAATTGGGATCTATCCTGCAGATACGAGATTATTAGTTGAAGTAGGTTACCACAAATCCCATACTGAATAAGCTTATTGACTAGGATCGTGTGCAAAACCAAGTCAAAGGCCTTACTAAAATCTGTGTATATACAATCTGTTTGCAAGTTGTCATCAATATTTTGAAATAGAATTACTGACAACTCCAGTAGATTTGTTAATGTTGATTTATTTTTACAAAAGCCATGTTGGTTAACAATTATGAATTTTTTAACCTGGTTAAAGATAATCGAATGCAACACCTTTTCAAAAACTTTGCCAAAAGTATTCAGTATCGAAACCGGTCGGTAATTGCGAACATCAGCACGGTCACCAGATTTAAAGATTGGAACAATATATGATTGCTTCCACTAATTTGGAAATTTACCAGTGACCAGTGAACGATTAAAAATAATTTTCAATGGACAAACCAACACATCTTTCAATTTAAACAAAAAATAGCCTGGGATTGTATCTGGACCACCCCCCTTGTTGGAATTCATATTAGAAACTGCAATTAATATATCATCTACTGCAATAACAAAACTAGATAGACCAGATGCCCCCTGGATTAACTCATTATCTGAATTGTCATTTATATTAGACTCAGTTTGATAAACAGATTTAAAGTACGTCGCGAACCAATCACAAATCTGTTTGGCATCTCCTGATTCAACGGAGTTATATCTCATTAGGCAGGGAAATTCAGATTTTCCTTTGGATTCTTTAATGTAATTCCAAAATACCTTTGGCTCAGTTTTAATAAGATTTTCTATATTGGTAGTATATTTTGAAAAACAATTGCGAATCTCCACCTTACATTTTCGCCTTAGAACTTCAAATTCACTTTTATAAAATACACAATTGAGTCTCTTGTAATTGCGATGAGCTTTTTCCTTTAGCTTAATAAGATTAATGAGATTATGACTGTAGTAGATAGGATAATTGTTGGAATTAGAATTTTTGGGCTGATTTTTAACGGAAGGAATGCAATTGAAAATTTGTTGCATAAAAAGGTCGACCATTTTATCAACATCAGAATCGCCAAATAGCTCACCCCAATCGACATCTACAAGTTTACTATGGATCTCAGAGTAATTTAAGCCCTTATAATTAATTTGGAAGCTACGTTGAGTAGATTTAAATCGTTGCGCACCAAGATTAATTTTAATGGCTATCGGCGGATGGTGATTATCAACAACGGTCAATGGATCGCATGACATGTTTTCAATAGAAATCTTTTTATGATCAAAATTTGTTAACACCAAATCCAACAATCTATTATTACTATTAAGTATAGAATTACATTGAATAAAGTTTGAATAATTCAAAGAGTCAATCAAAGCATCAGCTGACAAGCCTTTATGGATTACAGGATCCATATGTGAGCCATTAAAGATCCAATTTACACCAGGCAAATTAAAATCTCCAAAAATTAAAAATTTGCTGTTCGTATTTGCACAACTATTTCTAATATTAGATAGATTATCTAAAAATGAGACATATATATCACTTTTACAACTAGGTGGGAAGTAAACAACACAAATAATTAATATACTACCGTTATTTAAATAAATCCTAATCCAAATCTCATCTATCAGTGGCGAGGAAATATTATGCATTTGTAATACCTTGAATTTCTTTTGAATTGCAATAAGCGATCCCCCTTCATCCTTTTTACCACTGATTCTGACGTCTCTATCCTTACGAAAAACATTATATCTATGATCAAACAGCTCCTTTGAGTAAATACCAGCATTCAACCAAGTCTCAGTAAGACAAATAATCTCAAAATTGTTCAACCCAACCTCCTTTTTAAATTTATGCGTTTTCGTTTTCAAACCTCTAGAATTCTGATAGTAGCAAGATAAATTATTCATTTCAATGGTATTAACTTAAAAACTATTAGTAAAAATTTAAGCCTACAAGAAAAAAGAAAAAGTATATGTTATTAACAAATTCAAAAAATACTTATATAAATTCAATTCAGAATACTGTTTAAATTTAAATTATTATCTGGTTAATTAACAACAATATGAGATATGGGAAAAAATCAAACTTCTTAATGGAGAAAAAACATAAGTTAAACTAACTCTAACAATCAACATTTACTATATATCTACTTTCCGGCCGTCAATTAGTCTTCTTCCATTTATGGATCCAAGTTATCCATGACTTGATGAATCAGGAATTTTTTTTTAAGATCGTTCAGTATCTCAAGCGAGCTGATTTGTACTGGCGAAGCATCCTCATCCTTTTTGCAATATATTTTACTATGTTTAATCCACACATATTTGCAATTGTAATTATCGGACTTCAAAATTTTAGCCTCATAAAATAGCTTTTTCTTCCAAGGTGGCAGCTGTTCATTAAAATATAAAATGCTTGAGACATTAGGAAATCCAACCTGGGAAGCATGTATTCGACCAGAACTCTCAACATGGATTAAAAACGAATCTCTAACAAATTTAGATGAGAACTCTATAATAACACTTTCGTGCGGACCAGACAGATTAAATGGTCTATGAATTCCTTTTAAGTGGTAATCTTGAATAACAAATTTAATGTAATCTGTAATAGAAGATAAAATATTGATTAAATTTTCATTCTTAATAAAAGGAATGCCACGTATTTCCACATTGCTGACATATGATCTATTTTCCAATGATTTTAAACGAGCTTCAAACCTATTTTGCGTTAACCTAAGTTTCTCATTATCCAATGTTAAGTGTGACACGTCTTTCTCAAGGTTACCAAATCTAGCTTCCAACAATAGAATTTTATCACACTTTTGGCTGAAGTCATTCAATGATGTAGTAATCTCCAAATTATGTATTTTTAGCTGATCTAGAACTATCAGTGAATTAATCATTTCATTCTGCTTGCACTTAACCTTCTGAATATCATCAATAATGCCAGCAATCAATCTTTTCATGTTATCCGGTTTCTCACTTGTATTATCATCAGCTATTATTTCAAGGTTATCTGCATTACTAATATTATTTTCCTTCGTTACAACTTTATAAATAATATTGTTTGCCTTCCCGTTAGTTTTGCAATTAGTACATTTCCAGTTATCCGTAGAATTTACCGAATCAATACATGTAGTGTGATATGAAGCTTGGCAATTTACACAGTTTATTCTTTTGTTTTTATTAATTTTACTTTCACAGGTAACACAATTGGCTGACATTTTAATAACACACAGAACAAACAAAAAATGCAATTAAGATGCTGTATTATAATGCTGTTATTTGATAGTTTATGATTCACAATTATTTTATGTGCTCACTCTTAATCAGCTAAATTATAATTATGATTCTATTAAGACCTTTAATTTAGTTAGAATAAGCACTCAACACAAATAAACAATTTAAATAAACTCTCCATTACAAATCTGATTTAACCCAACATATATTCTAATAAAACATGAGTAGAGAAAAAATAACACGTCTGATTTCTTTTATGTCTTAACTACGAATGAAGTGTTGGATAAATATGAAAAAAATTGTAGGAATTAATAAATTTAACTAAAATTTATGCTGACGAAATTTTTTTCGCTCGTAGGAAAAAAATTTCTGTCAATTGTTTGTCTCTTCAAAACTAATCCCCAAAACATTTTTACTTGAACAAATAAACAATAAAGAAACAATTTAATTTTAATTTAAAACAAACGAACCTCATCCTACAAGATGGCGCTCCACGTTGGGTGCCATCTTGTAATAGTAGGTTTATCTGGTAGACCGTGCAGGTCTACCAGTTGATCACGCACGCCAATAACCCTGCCGCTAGCTCATAGAGCAAAGGTTCTACTGACCAACCTCTGTACAAGAAATTTAGAATGCCTAACGAAACAAAGCGTGCATTAAAACACCACCCAGAATCTCCAGAAGGGAGAACTGTCCTGCTGTGCAACAACTCTTCCTAACTTATAATTACGTTAACCAATCCGCCTGCCAAACCCCAACTAACTAATTAAAGTACAACAATTCGCACGAGCAAAAAGATTTCGTCAGCATAAATTTTCTTTTATTTTATTAATTCTTACATTTCTTTCATATTTAAGTAAAAAAAATATGTAGAAAATTAATTAAAAAAACAACGTAATACCGGAAGTGTTGGATGTACGTTGGAATGTTTAACCAGTTGTGTTGTTACACAAACGGGCTGAAAAGTGAGTGATCTATAGTATATTACCATAGGATGGAAAATGGAAGTACACCCAACATTTAAATTCTTGCCCATTACATATGATGTATAGTAACATCAAGAAATGAAATTTTATGATTATCCTCAATTTCAAAAGTGAATTTTATATGATTATTATAATTATTAAATTTTTTTAAAAAATTACCAATTTGATCACGAGGCACAGCTGTTATAATGTCATCAACAAATCGGTAAAAAAATGAAATTTCAAAATCAATACCTTTCAAGACTTCAGTTTCAATATATTCCATCACTAAATTGGCGGCTGATGGACTAACAAGAGAGCCCATTGGAGATTGTTTCATCATAATCACTTCATTATTGTAGTAGTAGTGAGCATAAAGACACTGAAAAAACTTCATAAAAGTACAAAAAAATTTTTTTATCGGAAGTGAAAAACCGGAAGTTGGGATGCAGAACTATTGTGAACTGTACTACATACTCATTTACCAAGTTTCATCCAATTCGCTTTTCAGGTACAGATGTTATAGAGCTTTCAAAAAAACAGGTGCTCCAGGGACCCCCCACCATTTTGTTCACTATCGCTCAAAAACTAATCAGTTCCTTGTCATACATGTTTGCATCTTTTTCCAAAGTGTCATCAAAATACATTCACGAATGAATGTTTTATGCTCCCAACAAACATAAAAACTTTGTGGAAAAAACCACCTGTTGTATGGTGGACCCCAAACCCTTTATCCAATGTGCTCCAAAAGCTGATAAAATCTTTCTCATGTTCTTTAAAAGCTTTTACCAACGTTTCATGAAAATCGATCGGTAATTGTAGGCTACAGTAGGGATAAACACCTGAAAAAAAAATTTTTTAACGGGAAGTGATAAACCGGAAGTTGGTTTGCAGAAATATTGGAAACAGTACTAAAACCTTATATACTAAGTTTCAATAAGATCATAGTCCGGGATCAGAAGTAATTCAAGATTTAAACTTAAAGGTGTTCGGGAGACCCCCCGCCATTTTGTCCAAATTTGAAATGAATCCAATATGAAATGAAATGATCTTCCATTTTCAAGTAAACCTGTATCATTTGCCAAAGTTTCATCTAGATCCTATGCAGAAAATTACTAACTTACTTACTTAACTATTATTATAATTTAATTATACTCTAGTAATTTATTCAAATCATACACGTTTATAAAAAAAGATAACAAATTCTTGTCTGCAGTAAGATCACGAGAAGGTATTTATCTTTACTTCTCACGACTCACAGATAAAATTAAATTAAATTAATTAAATTAATTAAACTAAGAAAAACGTAACCAGTAAAATTGCACTAAAAAACTCATGCTAATATTTGGTTAACCAAATAAATATTTAAACTAAACAACTAACAAATATGTCGCGCACTGCATGCAATATATTTTCGTTGAGTATAATCAATCACAAACTGATATTCACTGACTGACTGTCCTCCTCTATCAATTGCCGATCTTATTTATATTTGTTTTCATTTCCCCTCTTTCATTGTTCATACCGTTGTCTAGCCGTATGTATCAACCAGAATACGCATGAGACTCTGAATCTCAGGGTCGTGGGTTCGAGCCCCACGATGGGCGCCACTGTAACGATTAGCAGTGCCTAGTCCCTCCAGATGGAAGCAAAGATTGCACTTACCACCGTTAAAGATTTTGCTCATCTAGTTAGTGGCCCGGATCCGCTTATTCGACTTGGCTCATATGGTAGGTTTACTGAGCATTCCAACTTGATTAAATGAATACTTTTATTTTTACACTTTCTTATAACACTTAGATCTCTGTATAATCTTATTTCACCTTTTTATGAATTAAAACACATAACTTTATATTTAGGAGAATTGCATTATATTTTTGAACCTTTATTCTTGAACACAATTATTTATATTTAAACTGTATTACTTAGTTAAAAACCATACACCAACAAACTCAAACAAACTCTGAATTCAGTTTTATATTCTCTTTATTTTATGCCTCGCATAAACAAATTATTGTTTAGCTCAGCAGCATTTTATTTTGTTTAAAATATTATTGTAGCATATCAAATTAAACACACGCGATGTTTAATATGCTTAATTTACAAAAGTATTTATTAGTTAATTTTAATTTTAATAAATTTGATATTTAATATTAATTATGAAAAGCTCAATGGGTAACAACTACAGTCGCTCAATGTTACGATTTTTAGAGGTGCACTACACTCAGACGTGTATTAGGTCGTGGGTTGTCCGGTAACTAGTTAGTCCTGGTTATAAGCGGTGAATTAAATGAGCTAAACAAAAGCCAGACATCCCCACTTACCTTACCGATCCGCATACCATGCTCACCAATCTATGCTAGACATAATATCTGAAAATTGAAGCTGCGTGCTCTCGAAGAACATCAACCACCCCAGATGGCCGAAACATCTTTACCTACACAAATAACCAAAAATCACTACATTCCAAAACTCACCTTAATAGTTGCTTGTATGCTGCAAATGCCACCTACTAGTGATGATGTTCCAAGGGCATATAACAAAAAAAACTTTTTTTTTCTCCACTTTGCTTGATTTTATTGGATCGCAACATTATAATTCCTTTTTTTCTATAATTACTAGTTGATTTAGTATCAATGAATCTTAACACAAGAAATTAAAACCAATTTCATTCAAGATCAGTACATTAATAATTTTTTTCTTCCCACTTTACTTGATTTGATTTGATTATAAAAGCATAACTATTTTTTTTCTAATTACTTGTTAATTTGGTACCAATAAATCTCAACACGACAAATTAAAAATAATTTCAGTCAAAATCCCTACTTTAATAATTTTCACTTTACTTGATTCGATTTGATTATCAAAATATAATTATTTTTTTTTTCTAATTACTTGGTAATCTGGTACCAATAAATCTTAACAGAACAACTTAAAAATAACTTTAATCAAGATCACTACATTAATAATTTTTCTCTTCTCACTTTACTTGATTTGATTTGATTATAGAAGTATAATTATTTTTTTTTTCATACTTATTAATTTGGTACCAATAAATTTCAACACGACAAATTAAAAATAATTTCAGTCGAGATCAGTGCTTTTATAATTTTTTTCTTTTCGCTTACTTGATTCGATTTGACTATCAAAATATAATTATTTTTTTTTTCTAATTACTAGTTAATTTAGTACCAATAAATCTTAACACAACAACTTAAAAATGATTTCAATCACAAAAAAACAAAGAAACTTAAACAAAACCAACAAAAATCTAACACCACCGTTAAGTTTCGCGAGAGATCGTTCTGATTCACAACTCAAAACTCACCCGACCGAAACTAAAACAAATTGTGACCATCTTGGTCGACAGTTCGAATCCGAGTCCCGACTAAAAATTTTCTAAAAATTTTCGGTTTGCATTTCGTAAGTAGTATGCAGTTAAAAATAAGAAATAGTGAAAAACGAACCTGTCAATAGATGTCATGACTACCCGTGGAGACTTCTTATTTTCAAATTACGAAGCGAAATAAATGTAGTTCCATTTATTTCGTACGGAAAATGAAAATAAATTGAATGTTTGAAAATTTGACAGTGTTATATTTGTTGATAGCGTTGATTTTTTAAGTGTGTATTACAAATGTTCTTCATTTACGTAGATTTTTTTTAAATGTATGTAGATCTTTTTTCCATTTTGTAGATTTTAATTTTCGTTCCGAAATAAATACACCTTTTTCGAAAATAAAATTTATTTTCAAGTGCATACGCGTCTTTAAGTAGAAAAGAAAGAAAAATGAGAATTAAATAAAGTGAAATTGGATTATAATTTATGTTAATCTAGAATTTTACATTAATTGTTTTCTGTAAACTTACAGAAAGCAAAACATGTGAAAATTTTACTATAACTATTAATATTTTTATATAATGTGCAAAAACGAAACATGGGAAAATTTTTGAAAAATGGGTATAATGTCATGATGGATCAAAATTATCAACATCCCGCGTAAACCAAGGCTCAGTTTTGGGAGTGATTAGTCGATTTGGAATAAACCGCCGCATTCCATCTTTTATAACGACAGAAACTCTTTGCGCCGATGTGCTAGGATCCTGCTCAACACAACAAGCGTTTTTCCAAGGTATTCCTTCATAAAAGTTTCTTAGTCCCTCCCAGTCAGCGTGCTTATAATTCCAAATGCGACGGGGATTTGCTCTAATGGGTGAAGGCGAAGTAAAGTTTACTACAGTGGATATTAATGCATGGTCCGATGATCCAAGGGGTTGATCAATTTTGGTCTGCGTTGTGTTTGGTTCATTTGTCAAAAATAGATCTAACAAATTGCTGTTATGACCGGCATTATCTGGGATTCTAGTGGGATGTTCTATCATTTGCGTTAAGCCATGGTAGTCTGCAAGTATTAGTTCTGCTTGTCTACCAATGTCGTTAATGCGTGATGAGTACTTCAGCCATTTGTTGTGAATATTAAAGTCTCCAAGAATGACGAGTCTTGCTTTGGGGTAGTCTCCGCTGATTTTGTCGAGGTTTGTCGATAGTTTGTTGAAAAAAGGACAACCTAGAGGAGTTTGGCGATCTATATATTCCTATTATAAACATGGTTTCATCAACACCTGAGATCTTTAATGCCAGTGAATTATGGTGCTTAGAGTTCAACTCATAAGCTTTAATTCTCATACATGAAAGTAAATTTCAAACAAATACACAGACACCTTGTTTGTTATAAAAGGAATGTTCCAATTCGTAGCAAGGTATCCGATATTTAGCGATATCCAATTTCGAAGCTTTACGACTGACAATTGTTTCGGTGAGAAACAATATATCAGGTTTATTTTTTTCAATGTAATTGTGAACCTCGTTTAAATTTGAGTTAAGGCCTCTGGTGTTTGTAAAATCAATGATAAGATGATGGTCAACCTTACTACCATTATTGTGAGTCCGAGACCTACCCTGTAACATTGTTAGTATAGTAACTGAAATTCGGCCAGGCCTAAATTCCTACACTACGAAGCAAAAGAAAGTCAGAGTGGGTCTGTCACAAACGATTACAGCAGTGAATGAAGTGTGCTATGAAAACTATATTTTCCGATAGAATTCTTTAAATAATCATTTTAAACATTTAGAAAAAATCAAAAGAAATCAAGTTGCAAAAAATTAAAAAGTGAGACAAAAAAAAAGAGATATGAGGTTAAATTATATTATAAAACTAAGGAAAAAATACAAATAAAGTAAAAAGAGGGATAAATATGGTGGTCGGAGTAAATAGAATACGGTTGTAAAATACTGCTTCTAGTTGCCTAGAAGTTTTTAACAAAAATGTTGTATTTTGTCATTGGCTCTGACGACGGGTATCTAAGGCCAACTAGAACCCAGCGGATGGGAGTGAGTATGATTGTCAGAGCATAACAAAATCTTGTATTCCCGTCAAGGATTACAAACGAGACATAAACGCAAATTTATTCAACCAAACCACACTACCGTGATATTCTCCTCCATAACGTTACTTAAATTAGTACATTTTTAAACTTTATACAATAACGGTGCCGTATAAAATATAAAACTTTACAATATAAATAAATAGAAAAAGTAATAACTTATTCTGCATTATCCACTTATCATTCCATTCCAGGTCTTCTCTTTTAGACTGCCAAACGCCGTGATTATGATCACAGGGATCATAAAAAAAACACCCCAGTTCAATCGATTTAAAATTTGTATTTTGATTTTTATATTTTGTTGTATTTTTGTCACAACCTTTTTTTTTGCACTTAATTTATAATAATATATTTATTTTCTATTTTACTTTAAGTAAAATGAATTAATACGTTTTTTTTTTCAAAGTGAAATAGTTATTGTTTAAATAACTGTTTTGTTTAAATCGTGTTTTTAAATCAAAACTTGATAAAAAATTATTTAATTACACAGTTTAATTACAGTAGTTTAATACTTATTTTGATATCAACATACTAACATTTGTTTTAAATGTAAAATCATTTCTTCATATAAAAATGCAATTTTCTAGAACTAAATTTGTTTTAAATGTAAAATCATTTCTTCATATAAAAATGCAATTTTCTAGAACTAACTGAAATATTTTTATTTCAAATACTTTATTTTCTTCTGTTCTTACAAGTAAAGAAAAAAACAACTACACAACTAGATCAAAATTTTTTTATATTCTCTTTATGAAAAATCACTTTTCTGCTTTAAAAGTTAAAAACAAAACAAAAACTGTTACTGAACAAAATAAGAAAACGACATAAAATCAACACACGATATTTTCTTAAAAGTTACAACAAAACATAAACTGTAACTGAACAAAATTAAAAAAATTATTTTTTTAAGCAAGTTAGTACCTAACCGAGGTACAAAAGCTAACTAACTGCCCCAACGAACTTGCACATTTTATTTTCAAGAAAAGATTCCCCACGCCAGAAATCTTGTATCAGCATGAAAGACAAAATTTTCTTGTTATTACAAGAAAATGAAGTTTAAGATTTTATTTTGTTAGTCAAAACATTAATAAAAGCATTCATATTATCTAGAAAAAGCAATATGAACCGTAGTATATTATAATCAAATATACGGAAATTTGAGAAAAGTTGTCAATTGTGACAAAAATATTTTTCAGGCAAAATTAAAATAGATCAAAATTATTATTAAAAATGTTTAAGGTAGAATTTGTTGACATCACAGTTTTTGCATATGAAATGGAATGAAAAGTTAAAAATTTGGAATTGTCATCGTCAACTTAAAATGGGAATAAATTTAAATGGATGAAATTTTCTTGATATGAGAATTAAGGAACGTTGATAACGTTACACGGTTTACTATTGTTTATGTGATTATTACTATACCATAAGACAAAACATAACTTACAATAAAACTACATTTAACTACGAAAGGGTTGTTAAAGAGTTGAAACTAACACATAAATAAACTGTAATGGAGAAGGAGAAGAGATAAAAAAAATTAAAAAAAAAATGGATTACAGCAATAATTAAGAATTAAATAATGTTTCCAGGTAGAAAAATGGGTAGTTAAAAATAAGAAAAGCCAATAAGATAATAAAGAAATATATACTATATTCTACGATACAGAGCTCACCGATAGTTTTTTTTTTGCAGCCGTAACACAATTTTTTTCTTATTTTAATATTTTTAATATTTTCACTAATGCTAACAATTTTAGGAACTTACCACTTGCACTTAACACGTGGGTTTTTTTTTAAATGGTAAAACCGATAGTTTTTTTTTGCAGCCGTAACATAATTTTTTTCTTATTTTAATATTTTTAATATTTTCACTAATACTAACAATTTTAGGAACTTATCACTTGCACTTAACATGTGGGTATTTTTTTAAATGGTAAAACCGATAGTTTTTTTTTGCAGCCGTAACACAATTTTTTTCTTATTTTAATATTTTTAATATTTTCACTAATACTAACAATTTTAGTAACTTATCACTTGCACTTAACACGTGGGTTTTTTTTAAATGGTAAAACCAATTAACTTTATTTTTTTTTCTTTAAAATATTATTTTAAAAATTTTTAACTAAGCACATCCGTCTTTAAAGAAGGTTAGGATATCAATGACAATTATAAAGAAAAAAGTAAACCGTTATTATTAATGTATTTTTAATATATTTTATTTTAGGATTGATAAATGATTCGTAAATTGTTAAAAAGTTTTCTTAAAATAAATTGTTTACATTACAATAAAATACAATTTTTAATTTTACAAAAAGAATCAGTAAGGATAAAATTTCTCAATTAGTAAATGTGTATGTACATATTTTTAAAAGAAGACATCTGGATTTTGGACATCAACACATTAGACATCAAGATTTTAGCAGATATGTTCGTAATATCTATAGTTTAGACCATTTCATTCCCAGTTACTTTATAACCAATCCAGGTAAATTAAAAAATAACGGCGGTTTATGATAGCTGTTATTTGTCAATCAATGGGAAGATTTTAGAATATTTTTTTCAAAAAAGTATTTATCATTAAATCAAAAGTATTGTGTTTGTTTTAATCATTTCGATAATATTTTTAAATCGATCGTTTTCCTTTAAGTTTAAAGAATATTTATGTTTATATTAAATGTAATGTATTTCAATCTGAAAACTTTGTATCTTGGGTAAAAGCAAAACTCAAAAGTAATCTTTGAAAACCTCTTTTTTGCGTATTTTTTTAAATCGATTGCAATTGTAGGTAGATTTCATATAAAAATCTACCTATTGCAATGGGCTTCATCTCGGAATTTCGGAAAAATTTTGATGCCAAACGACTATATGTGATAAGCGGAGATGGAAAAACAAAAAAAAAAAAATTATATATATATATATATATATATATATATATATATATATATATATATATATATATATATATATATATATATATATATATATATATATATATATATATATATATATATATATATATATATATATATATATATATATATATATATATATATATATATATATATATATATATATATATATATATATATATATATATATATATATATATATATAACGATATGAGGTATAACGGAATTTAGCGGCACTCTCACGGTCGCATTTTTCGACCTACACCAAAATAATTTTCTGTGTATGTTTCGGCAAATAATGTCTTGGACAAGTTCGTGAACTGGCTATATCCGGGTACCGGTTAAGCGGCTAGATCCTAAAAAGTCGAATAATCTGGGGCGCTATAACTTCCGTTTGAATAATAATATTTTAATAAAATTTAAAAATATTGAATATTTGAACCTTTTTTTATCATTTTTATCCAGATGACAACCTTAGCGTTTCAGGTTCCTCAAAAATCAGCTATTTTAAAAATTTACTAAACTTTGCTGCCCTTGATCTAGCTGAAATGGCAAAGCTCATATTTGAAAATTTTTTATCACGTACTTAAAATATAAATCTTTCCAAAACTTTCAAAAATAATAGTTTAAGACTAACGGTTAAGATCCGAGGGCTGTTGAAATGAAAACAAACGCAAAAGGCAATGCTTTCATCATGTTTCAGTTTATGTTATTTAAATTCATCTTAACTTTTAAACATACTTTTAAACTATAGCCTCAAAAAATTTCAGCTTTCTAACCCAAAAGGTTCCATTTTTATAAGCGTTATAATGAACCCCTTGCAAAAAATATCAAGCCATTTAATACCATAGAAAAATTATCAAAATCTCTTTTGTTTTTATTTTTTTTTACTAAGTAACCGTTTGAAAAAAGATTAAATAAGAACAAAAAAACACAACAACAAAAGATGATTTTGAAATAAAATTGTTTGATAATGTTTGATTATAAATTATGTGTGATGGTATAATTGTAGTTGTGACGTAGTTCATTTGATCTTTGGTGGATTTAATATGTTATTAAAAGTAGTTTAAACCAACTTAAATAAAACTGTTCCGAAATTGTATTGATAGAGTTAGTTTGGATAATGTATTTAATTTGGTTCGATAATTTTTTTGAATTATTCTGTTTCTACTTATATTTTTTATTTAAACTAATCTGACTTATCTAATTTTATTTGGACACAAAACCGTCTGACCCCGAAATCTATTTCTAGCGGATATACCTGCCGCTGGGATTTTTTTAATCCAATATGCAAATTTCATAAATTATACGTTTTTTAGAATCAAAAGTATATTTTTTTGGTATTAAAACATGTATTTTTTTGAGTGTGAATCTAGTCTCTGTGGTCTTGACACAGGCAAGTGCCCAGTGGTAACAATATGATGTACCACGTTAAGCTTGACCGGTAAATTATAGTTCGGCTGTGCTGTTAGGAAAGGAAACTTCTATTGTAGTAGGCTGTAATCGTTGTCGATCGTAAAATGAATGGGAGTAGGCGTATCTACGTTAACCATTGTGGCATCGATGGACAGCTGGGTAGCTGTATCAATCAGCCGTTTTCGTTTAAGATCGACTAAAAGACCAAATTTGCTGAGAAAATCAGCGCCAATGATCGGATGTTTCACTTGCGCTAGTACGAAGGCGTGTGTGAATGTTCGTTTTAGGCCGATATCTACCTGTAGGAGCTTTGTTCCGTAGGTATTGACTATCGTGCCGTTGGCAGCTGATAAGATTAGATCAGTTGATTTTAAATGAGAAATAGTTGATAAACATAGTTTGAATGGGAGCACCGAAAGGTCTGCTCCCCTGTCTACTAGAAATGTTAGATTGTTATGTTTATCGTTGGTAAATAGCCGAAAAGTTTTTATGGTTTGGTTGTTTGCCGTATTGATTTCTGGCTTTAGTTGTTTTTTGAACTAATTTCTGGGTCTACATCCATGGTAGTTGTGGATGTTAACTGGCCAAATGCGCACGAAGATCTGCATTTTCGTGCTGCCGTTCCAAAAGCTCGGTGGTAGAAACACGGTCCTGTAGTGATAATTAATTAGGATAACACTACTATTTATTTGTGTTGCAAAATGTGGTGCCACTACTGTTTGCACACTACCAAAATGTCGTAGAATTATTGCTGTACTAAATAGTATAATTGTTGGGCTTAATTGTAGTGCTATATTTGTATTCATGGTACTAATTTTTACATATGTTGTGTATTTTATTATTTTATTAATAGATATATTTAATTATTTACGTGTATGCACCACTTCCCAAACGTTAAATAAAAAGTCTTTTACAAAGAGGAAATATTTTTAATATTTTTAAATAAACCACTATTTTATTGGAAGGTTGTTCACATATTTATTTTCAACGTATATTTATATTATATACAATTTTAATATTTATTTATTAAATTTGTTATATTGGCACAAAGCACTTTATTTATGTACAATACGGTTTTTGATCACTTAGTTAACTTTAGTTTAAATTACTTAATGATCATGAAGAAACAAATTGCTGATCGTTTGGGATTTAACTGTTTACGGTTTTAAATTAACTGTTTACGGTTCTGTATTGAAACTTTTAAAAAGAAAAACTTTTTGATTATACACGATTGATTTTACTTAGTAACGGTTGCGTATCGAATTAACTATGGTAACGGTTGTGTGTGTACTTGACTTCGTAACGCTTGAAGATTGACTGCCTTTTTTAAAAAACTAATACGAAACTCATCAGTTTAAAATTCTGGTAGGGCAATTGTGTTTTACAACGCTTTAATTGACTTTTCGCTTATAGAATAGATACATAGGGTACCTATTTATCCAAGGGTTTTGTTGAACTTTTAACTATAAACTGATGTACGGACTAAAACGCGGACTCTTACACGAAAAAGATCTCTAATGACACTCTAATATAATTTAATTTACATGACCATGATGGTCTAAAACATTTAAAGAAACTAAAGAATTAAACAAATAGGAATATAAAAATAAACTTAACTTATATGTGTTGATTGGTGTTTTGATGCCCCGTTAATAAGCCAAAAAAGGTGATGTCTTTTGCTTTTGTAATATCAGTTGATTTTACATGTAACTCGATTACGACGAATTTGATGGAGATTTAATTTAAGCCCTAAATCCAGCTTTAAAGGTTCCAGACCCCTTTTTGTAAAACATTAACTCCCAAATTTACTTCTTTCGAAACATACCTTGTATATAAATCAACGCGATGAATTATGGTGAAAGAACGGATTCATCGGTGACCAACCACACAAAACAAATAACTACACTGTTATATATATTTTTTTCTTTATAAAAGCTTTTGTTTTTTTATTCTGATAATCAAAAATTTTCTTTTCTTTATCAATTTGTTACAAATTCACATATAAAACTTTATCCTCTCTAATTTTTAGTAAAACATGCTTCTTCAAAAAAATAAAAACCGAATAACAACGTATATTTTTTTCCTGTTTTACAACAACATATATATTTGTTCTTTGAAACACAAAATAATCAAAAGGTAATTTATTCTACATATATATAAAATCACAAAAAGAGACATTTATTTCCAATTATTTTCTCCACTTTCAAGGTTACAAAAATTTTAAGGAACTTTTATATATTTTATTTCTTTTTTGTATTTAAAAATATGCACATGCTTATACAAAAACTAGGGGGTAACCCCTATTTAAACACAGCTGAAATTTTAAAACAAATACTTTTTTAAGCCTGAAATAAATTAAATCCAAAATAATACGTCTATCCACTCCGCAAGCAAAGCATAAACTAAATTGAAAATATTAAAAATTAAATTTCGTTTGTTGTTTCGTTTATTTTTTTTAATCGTTTAATTTTTTTATAACCCATTCTCTCCATTCCTAAGATATGGCTACGCTTTTCGTTTCTTCTGTATTATATATATGATATGTGCTTAGTATTAATTCCTCAACCAATTAATAACCCAATAAAAATTTAATTCTTTAATTTATTTTTTTTTTTGTCACATTTTTCCACCAAATCACAACTGACAAATGAACATATTTTTTTTTCTTTAAGTTTTTTTTGCACTTTTGCGATCAAATAAAAAACTGATCAATGGTAGAAGACCATGCCCAAAAAATTTTTTCTTATAATATTTTTGTTTTATTCACAAACATTAATTTTAGATTTAACATCCGACGTGGATTTTCTTATATGAATCTTATATGAATCTAACCTAATTTTTGGTTTATATTCATAAGCGTTGACATTTTTTGGTAGAGTTTATCTAGTCGGCTAGCCCTTATGAGAATGTTCAACTTTTTTAAAGTTTAAAATTTTCTCATTGGTTCGAAACTAGATCGCTCTAAAATTGTATGAATTGCAAAAAGTTTCATAATTTGCACCATAATTTTTTAGATTCAGTTCTTATATTATTCTTGATGGGAGATTTTCCATCGGGGTGATGTTGCATCACAAATAATTTACTGAATTAATTGTTGATCATGTGTCAATAGACACAAGTGAAGACTAGTCATCTTCTTCTCACCGATACAAGTTTGTTATTCAATACTAGAATGTCTAGAGTATAACAAAACAGTGTTCACCAGAGAAATTTATTGACTAAACCTGAATCTATTAAATATATGTTTATGTAAATTTTTTGTTTTTACACTTCGCTAGAGTTGTAACCTAATTTTTGGTTTATATTCATTAGCGTTGACATTTTTTGGTAGAGTTTATCTAGTCGGCTAGCCCTGATGAGATTGATAAATTTTTTTAAAGTTTAAAATTTTTTCATTGGTTCGAAACTAGATCGATCTAAAATTGTATGGATTGCACAAAGTTTCATAATTTGCACCATAATTTTTTAGATTCAGTTCTTATATTACTAATGATATTTAGAGTTTTCCTATTCGCATCTCTTTTGTTTGCTTTAATACATTAAAACAAAGGAAAACGATAATGTTATCTAGGTATGAATGATGAATACATAACAATATTGAAAATCATATGTTTGGAGGGGCGATCAATAGGTTCGTTGTACGAATCTGTTAATTGTATGGATCTGTTCAATTACGACATTGCAAAATGTAATGAATTGACGAGAATCTAATCTTTGCTGTTATTTATTAATTGAAAATGTCAATGAAAAATGCAAGGTAATCATATTATAAGTAAGATAATGGAAAAGTGTGGTGGTTGACCAGGAATTTAGTTTTTACTGTTAGTAGGCCGTAGTCGTTAACTACAAAAACTTAATTTCCCGTCAATCCACCGGTACAGAACCTGAATTTGTTCTGGAGTTGATGCAGACTTTCTACAATATGCTACATGTTAAATATCACGTAATTTGTGGGCATTACGGTCGATATGATGACGGTGATCTGCCACGAAAAGCAGAATTATTTCGGCTAAAACGATTTCTTGAAAACGATATGCGTGAGTTTGCTAGCTGTTCAATCGCTCTTTCAATACGATCTAAACGGTCTTCCATTGTGTTTGAGGATCGTGTTTGCCTTGCTCGTGTTGTTAAGCGTGGTCGACGAACTTCGTTCACTTGACTACGTATGTTAGTGACAGCGATCGCTTTAAACATTTTGTTGGCCATCTTCGACATTGCTTTGGTCGTAGTTGTATCGGACAGGGCGGCCAAAGGTACGCGGATAACTTCCGTCAAGCTACGCACCCACAGAGATCTTATGATCTTGTCGCTGAAATTACCCTCTGCAAGTTTTTTTATACGACGGAGTGTTTCTGACGTGACTTGATCTCCGAGTTCCTGACCAGACAATAGGGTCTTGAGATGTCGCTCATTCGATGGGGATAACCGTTCAAACAGTATTCGTTTGAGCGCCTCGTACTTTTTGGTTTCTGGCATTGAATCATAATCAAGTCAGATATCAATTCGCAGATATCTGGCGTGAGGGCATGTAAAACGTGCAGGTATTTTTGTTTATCTTCTTTTATATTTTGAAACTCAAACGCCTGTTCAGCCACCTGGAACCAGGTTTGCGCGTCCACAATGTTGCAGTTTGATACTAGACGATGCGCCGAGCTCCAAAGGTGTCTCATTTTTTACACCTTGAGCGTTGGTCATTTGCTCGCCGTCTGATATTTTCGGTTGACGGCAAAAGAAGAAAAAGAATAGAAAAAAATAAATAGATAAGTAAACGCGATTAAACGGTTAGCTAATCGAATTGTAAAACTGTAAACGCGTAATTAATTCGTAATAGTATAATACATACCTAGCGTTGTAAATAGCATTTTGCATGCGAGGGAAAATATTGCGCCCGAGACGCGTAGCGGCGAGTGCCGTACCTTCACGAGCATGGAAAATGGTTTGCAGCTCAAGGTTTGTTATACACTTTTTCTACGACTTTGTTTTAATGCCCAAACTCGTTTTAATGCCCAAACTAATTATTAATTAAATGCAAATAGTTTACAAATTTTGGTAGGCTTTGCATTATTCTGTGTCAAAATGAATTGAAATATTTAATTTTTAAAAATCAAATTTTTCTTTAATTAAAAATTTTTCTTTTTATTAAAAGTGTTAGGTGACATTACGTAACATCTTTTTTCTCATTACGTTACACTTTTTGTAATAATCAATTTACATGTCCTGGATAGTGTGATGTAATTGATAATTTACTGTGATAGGAGTAGAAAAATATAATTTTTTAAAAATAACCTTCGTCGTAAACCTTGCACGAAATCTAGTATGCTTTGAATTTCAATGTATTTAAATATTTGATTTATGAATATAAATATATGAAGTAATATAATATATATAAAAAGAAAATGTATAAAAAATCAATAAAAAAAAATAATTCAGTTCGAAAAGTAAATTTGGTATGAAAAAACTTCAATAATATTATTGAAAAATCTCGAAAATTTAAATTTTATAAATGAGAGAAATTACTCTTATTTTGTTAAAATTGTTAAAATTATTAAAATTATTGTTAAAATAAATTAAATTATTATTCTTTTGAAGCAATCAACGTTTACTCAAAATTGATTCAAAATAATTAATTTTTTTTTTAATCAAATATTTTAAAAACTAAGAGTTCACAAGTCAAAAATTTTGAACCAATTCAATAGTAAAAATTTAATTTTATAAAAAAAAATTAATTAAGTATTTTAAGGCAAAAAAACGTTATTTAATAGTAAATATTATGTATATGATCTTGTTTATTGGTGAGATCCAGATCCGATGTTTTTGAATTGTGTATATCTTGTATGATGAATTTTTCTCTTAGAATCTTTGTTGTAAACTTGGTTATTTATAGCAGAATGATTTTTCTTGAATATTGTTTTAAAGATATTTGTTGTCGTTGCAAAACCTGCTGGTTTATGTTGAACTATTGCTTTGTAGTATTCGGTTTTGAAATGTATTTTCTAATAATAGTTATGTATGATTTTGCTGTTAAATTTTGATGTCTTAGCTACGAAATGGCTGTATCTTGCAAAATTTTTGTTTGAATTTTATTTTGTTGAATATTATTCCGATAGAACTGTTGTTATTGTTGAATAATAATATTGCTGGATCATAAAAGTCGTAAATTGTATATAAATCGTATCTGGTTACATATTTGGTTTGTTGCATGTGGAATATAAATTTCAAAATATGGCGACTTGCAATTTTTTGTTCGCGTTTCCGGAGAAAAAAAAATAGTTTTAATGGCGATGTCGATTACATGTATTGTTATATAAAATTTTTATTGGCAACGTACCTTTTTACCTGGTCCATATAATGGACCAGGCTTTCCAGTCACAAAACGTGTTGTTCTTATTCGGTAAATACCGCCGCCGTGGTCACTGACGATATCGTGCCGATATCCGCTTTCGCTGCTTCTTAGTACAAACCCTTTTCAATAATTATGTATATAAACAAATGTTATGCACAATATTATTTTTATTTCACTAATGCAATGGTTTACAATATGTTAATTTTTATTAATAATTAAACAAGAAGTTTTTACTTTAATTGTATTATTAAGTCTAAACTTGCAAAGCATCTCGATTGCCGAGCTCGAATAAAAATCAGAAAGATTATATTTTTATTTTTACCTTTTTTTTGCCGCCAACCCCAAAAAATGATGGAAAAATCTTCCATTGAATATGCGATTTTCGAATTTTTCGAATAAATTAATTGATTATTTATCATATGGATGGCGTGAATAAGTTTTGGCAAAGATGGTTCATAACATGAGCATAACTGATCGTGTGATCGTTTAAGTTTGTGGTGATTGATTATTTAGATTTAAATATATTAACCACCACAATTCTAACTGTATTTATCAAATATATTTGTTGTTTTGATTATAATGAAGAAATGTTGGTTTGATGACGAAATGTTGTTTTTAATGAAAAAATGTTGTTTTATTACGGAATATTGTTTTTATTACGAATTGTTTTTCAATGAAGAAAATCCAGTTAACTTTATTGAAACAATCAAAAGCATTTTAATAAAGTTTTCCTTCTGTATTCGGTTTGTTGATGTATTTGGTTTTTTTAATAGGAAAAGTAATAACAAATAACGGTAACGGTTTTGTTGTATAGACTTTAACTCTTTTCACTGATGCTATTCTGATTCAATATTCAATTATTTTTTATATTAACTGATTTAAGTTAATTTTAAAAATTTGGCAAAAGCAAGAGTTTTGTTGGAAACTATACGAAGAAATGCTGAAGTATGGTCCGGCAGACGGTGAAGGTCTGAAAAATACATCGCGTGCCTACATCACCACCCAGATTCTGTGGAGGTCAGCCGCCGTACCACAACTCTCCAAAAACCTTCAAGGCAGTTTTTTCGTTTATAGATTCGATGACTGTTTTAAATTCTTCACCCTGAATTAAGATCATTGTGGTATTGAGTTCCGCTACTAGGTATTGAACCGTTTCCAAGAAACCTATTATTGTACGATTATTTTGTTTCAGTCAGAACAGTTCCATTTAAATATGCTCCGCTGTACGAGATGGTTTACAAATTTTTCTCAACTCTTGGCTTAAGGTTCCTATGTCGGCAACAGTTTTGTTCCTTATTTGTTCTGCTACTGTACCAGTTATTTTAATTATTTCAACGAAGCTTAGGCAATCTGGTCGTTGAGGCGCTGAAGTCTTGTCATAGAGAAATTTGGCACACCCCAAGATATGTTCTAGATTCTTTGGGTTTCCGGTGAACATTGGGATTACCGAAGAAGCTAACTTTACGTCAAAAACCATGTTGAAGCTGTCTTCGAAACCTAGGAAGGGTGGAGAATCAGGTGAAATGGAACCTTCTGAGAGAATGGTTTCGTTTAATTGATTTCCGTCCCACTCTGTGCTCAATGTTGTGATCGTATCACTGAACATATAACACTAGCGATCACAGTGGAGGTGATACCTAAACAGTTTTTTTTTGCTTCGGAGTGAACAATATTAGTGTCGCTCTTGCGAGTAGTCCCGTTGGCTGTTAAATTATTCGTCAATAATTTTATTAAAGGAAGGGATGAATCTATTTTAGCTTCGAAAGTTACAAAAGCCAACTTGTAAGACTAATTGATAGCGCTGTGTAAACCCGATAATATTTAGTAATTAATTCCGTGTCTTGAACTGTGATTTTACCTAATTGAGGTACTACTTGAGGTTTAAAGAAAAATATTTTTAAAAAAGGTTTATTAATTCCAAATTGAAATGTTCAATTTCCAAATTTTTATTTAAGAGAAGATGAATCTATTTCAAATTCCAAGGTTACAAAAGCCAACATGTACGACTATTTTATAGTGCAGCGTAAAACTCATAACGTTTAGTGGTTAGTTCATATTTGAATTCCGAATTCATTTTTTGAATTTTGAATTATGAATAAAAAATTCTAATCCATTGTATCAATGCTCACAAGTTTTGAAAATTTTCATTTAAATTTTCTAAAAGTTTAACAAGAATTATTTCACAAGAATCAAAGTTTCATTTGAATTTCTAAAAGTTCAACTAGAATTATTATCTATTAAAATTCTAATCAATTTCATCGAATTCCACAAGATTTAAATCCCCTTTAAATTTTCTGAAAGTTTAGCAAGACTTATAAAAAAAACCAAAAAAACCATCGAATTGTTTATTTTTATGGTGCGTTACCTCGCTTTTTTAAAATATACACAGATATACACCGTTCACGATATTTTTAGCTTTGAGCTTAATTTTATATTGTTTTTTTCTTTCTTTGAATAAAAAAAATCGCGACACCTAATTACTTTTTATGTTTCAAATTATTCTCTGGATCGTTGTACTTTTGATCCAATTTTCAAAATTAATAAATCACAAACTCTAATGTGAAGAATAGAATTATTTAAAAAAATCATGAACCGAGATTTTATATTTTTTTTTTAATTTTTATTCGATATCAAACGTGAACTAACTTAAAATTAAGCAATATGCTGATATTAATAACATTATTTTTAGGACTAAGAAAGACAAAAGCTGATTCATTGTCATTATGTCTCTTTCATTCCATCATCGAAACGTACAACAAGTTTTTGTTGAAGTATTAAAGCATAAACAAAAAACGTTTGCAAGAGAATATGTCTGTTTCATTTTTTTCTCATTTTAATATATAACAGAAAAAAAACTTTACAAAGGCAAGTTGTATGGTTACGTTTAATATGAAAATTTTATATAATGCAAGGTGCGTCATCATTTCATTATTTCTTTATTTACGTTTGATAAAAAAGATTGAAATAGCAATGTATATTAGGTTATATTAGGTTATACATTAAAATGAAAACAAAATATAACCACAATGATATCAGTAAATAATGAGTTTAAGAAAATACACGCTGGACGATAAAAGATTTATCACACTTGCAACTGAATATTTAGATACGTGCTAAACAAAACGTATGTAACGCGAAGCAGGTAATATTATAGTTGGAGAATAAGGAATATAGAGTGAGTTATCAGGATACCGGCCTTTGCTGGTAATGCAGTCGGTCGGTAATCGGTCTAATTGTCTGACCTGTCAAGTCCCGACTTCCCGACAACCCACCTCAATTCCACAAACGTCACCTGGCAGAATTGTGATCACAACAAACCATATAAATATCCACGTATAAATACACAACGTGTAAAAATACATACATAGATAAATGATTGGAATAATTTCATATCGCTACTATGAATTCACCTTGTCACAGACAAGGCTCAGTTGTAGTGTTAGTAGGATGAAAGAGAACAACATGCAAAGAAGCCACAATACTTAATACAAGTAGAAAGGTTAAAATAAAAATACGCACTCGTACAAAGAGAGAGAAAAATAAATCTGTTAATAAACGCAAAGGCACAAAGGCACTTTAAAAATACAAAAATCACATTCCTTCACATTATTTGGTAAACTTTTTCGTTCAAATTAATTTCGCTATCATTTACTTACAAATTTTAGACAAATTTCCTTTTCCTTTAGCCTGACAAGCTAGAAAAAGGTTGTATCCAAAGCAGTCAACAAATTCTATATCAATTTTAAAGGAATTATAAAATGATAAAAATTCCTCAATTTATTTCCAGCATTCTTTTTTTCTTTTGCAAAAACTTCACATCAGAGACGATAACAACAATAATTTTTTTTCTCTTTTTTATTTTAATTTATAGAACTAACTGAGTATCACATTATTATTTTTTTCCCACTAAGACTCAACACATTAGAAGTCAAATAAAATAAAAAAACTTCAACATCACATTAAATAGTTTAATTTTCTTTTCAATAAAATTATCCATTTTTTTTCTATCACATATTAAATTTACATTATAATATTTTTTTGTTTAATTTTCTTTTCAAGGTACTATGATTTAAATTTGTCCATCTAATCTAATGACTAGATTTTAATTAAACACTCATTGATTCGATTTAAAAATTACACTAATTGTCGATCCAAACAATTTGTTCGTTTTTATATCATGTTCTTGCAGATCTTCTGTATCGTTTTTCCACCATGTTACAGCAGTTTCCACTAATACAACCAATAATTTATACAAAACCTGTATTTTTTTAATTGAACTTGAGCTCATTTAAATCAAAAAAAAAAATGTTTAAATGTTTAAATGAACAGTGGTACAGATAAACGTCTATGTTTACCACAATTTAAGAAAATTAGTAAAATTATTATTGGATTTGAAAACTACTGTTTTTAGAGTAAAAATTGAAAATAGTCCGTCGTTACAATGTTATTATGAAATTTGGACTTTTCAGTTGCAATTCAAATAAAAATAAACATATATACGACACGGGATAAACGGATTGTCTCGCACGAATCCGACTTTACGAATCTCTTATTTACAGGCGATTCAGCCCAACATTAAAAAAAATTGAATTTAGCAATAGTAATAATAATTAAAAAAAACTTGCTTATTAAAGTTTGTTGAATGATGAATCTTCCAGCTCCAAGGAGAAGTGTGAATAATGTTCTTGGTGTTCCCAAAAGGATGGTTGAAAGAAATGAACTCCACAATATGCACTAACATAACATAGAATAATGCCCTTCAAATTTTTCCTTTCCAGGTTATTTTTAAGGTTAATTAGACGATGATAACTTTTTTCTTCATATATTTCCCAAGGAAAAAACAATTGGATACCTGATTTTCACCCATCGAATGAATACGAATTGATCAACTTCCCACAATTTAGTCATTAATATGACAGGTTATGTTGTGTACAATGATTAGGTGATTTGCGAAAATATATCCCATAAAATTGTGTACACAAACGAAATAAATTTTTAATGAGTTTTATTATTATGAATATTTTTAAGTAACACAAGTTCATTTTACAATATATATTTACTTCTTCTTTTTAAAAAACTATAAAATGTATCTTCATAGAGATGCTACAGGGTGTTTTACAACTGATTTCATCATTTTTCACATTTCGTTTTCTTTAGGTTGATTGTTTTTTTCAAAATAAAGGTCTAGATGGGTGAAACTTTTTTGATCATGCCATCGCTTATCATTGAGTAAAATGATTCAGATTATTTAAATTGCTTATTCTTGAGCATTTCAATGTTTTTCCACGCGTTTTAACATTGTTCCCATTCTTTTTACTGACTAAATCCTAAACTCTTGTGTAATGCAGTTAATTTTTCATTATCCATTGATCTAAGTTCCTCTAGTTTCGACATTTTTGTGTTAGCTAATTTAATTTGATTTAACCAGATTAAATTGATGGAGTGTTATTGTTTGTATTTTGCTTGTATATAATTATTACAATATTTGACATTTCCTTCTGCTAACGATGGTTTGTGTCTTCGACAAAACTGTTAATATCGTCTTTTCACTTTTTAGAAATACAATGACATTTGTTAGGCTTTGTTTATTTATATACTATGACGTCACAGGGAGTTGTCTTTTTGTTTAACAAATTCACGAATTTTCACTGCTTTAACATCGACTTAATTTTTTCCTTTTATAACTTTAAAAGTTTAAATACTTTTATAAATCTAAAAATAATTTTAGTCTTTAACTTGAAATCACTTTAGACTATTAATTTGAAATAACTTTAGTCTTTTAACTTCCACACAAAATATTATTAAACTTTTTAAGATTTCTTCTTATTTATATTTAAACAAAACTGATTCGTTAGATTGTACTCCACCAAATCACGGATTAACCCCCATTTTTTTTTTTTTTCATTTATTTCCAAAAAATACAATTTTATAATATATGGAAATATTATTGATTATACAATTTCATATTACAACAAAGCAAAATAAGTAAATAAAATAGAAGAAAAACAAATACAATAAACAACTTCAGACAGCAACTCAGCCCCAACTACATACAGCATGGATCAAACAATTATTACTTCTGATGCTTTAAGTGGTACTCTTTAATGTAGTCATTAAATAAATTTAATTTAATTTCTTTTTTGAAAGCGTCGATATTCAAATCTTTTACATGACCCGGCAGAGAATTGAAAAATGTTAGTCCCTTATACAAAATGCTATTTTGAGCAGTTTTACCTTTGTAAAGCGGTAGACGATAATTATTAGCAGTACGACTAGGACGATTGGTTATACTGTAGTTAACCACAAGATTGTTGCTAAACTTAATCATACCGAATCTCGCTTTGTATATTATAATCAAGTATTCATAATCTATGAGTTTGGAAAACGGAAGAACATCGGTAGAATACAAATTAATAGATGAAAATCGCATGGCATACCCTCTAAGAGCTTTTACAGATTGATTTTAAAACTTTTCTAACGCTTTAATGCGAGAATAGGATCCAGCTCCCCATATAGAAATTAGGTAAATAAGGTGAGATTGAATGTAAGCAAAATAGAGCGAGTTCATGACGCTAGTGGAGAGTAATTTACCTAGTCTACGAAATACACCAATAATAGGAGAGATTTTAGAATGTACGTAATTAATGTGTTCAGTTCAGTTTAATCTAGAGCTTAAATGGAGTCCAAGGTACTTACATATCTCGCTTACATATCTTGAACTCTACATATCACAACCATTCACTGTCACCTTACTTAGATCATTACAGCATTCCGGCATTTTGGGAGTTCCCGGCCCTGCTCATGCCCGAAGCAAACACACGACACAACTCAACCTAACCGGTCATAATATTACCGCTAATTTTGTTTGTTTAACATTTATTTATCAAAGCCTCTCTGATCGGCTACAGACATTTATTTCTACATTTATACAATTTATGAAATATTGAATGACTTCCGCTAAGAAATTGTGGTTCGTTCTTCTCGTGGTTGATTGTTGACCTCTAGATACTGCCTATCCTCCGTAGTAAATTCAAACACTTATTTTAATTTTCAGAATTTTATTTAATTGTCAAAAAAAAACTCTCTCACAAATTTGGCTTTCCCTTATGAATTCAATCTTTTAACTTTAATGTTTCTAAATATCATAACTTTGCTTTTTCTTATATTTTTAAATTAATTAAATGTCATCATTCATGAAATTTTTCACGTAAATTATATTATTTGTTCTATTTAAGTCACCAAAACTGGCTTTACTTTAAGTTAACTTTTCACTTACAATATCTTAACTTTACTTTTTCTTATATTATTAAATTATTTAAAAATGTAATCATTCTTGAACTTCTTCACGTGAATTGTATTATTTGTTATATTATCTGCTACATTTAATTCACAAAAAAAAACTCTAGCCCGGAACTGGTTTTACTTTGAGTTCTTTCACTTAAAATATCTTAACTTTACTTTTTCTTATATTATTAAATTAGCTAAACATGTAATCATTAAAAAACTTATTCACGTAAATTATATTATTTGTTCTATTTTAGTCACCAAAACTGGCTTTACTTTAAGTTAACTTTTCACTTAAAAAATCTTAACTTTCAAAAAAATTTATTTTTTTGTTCATCGTATTTAACGATCACTTTGCTAGTTCACTACCAACTGACTTTTTATTTTTCGAAGTTTTATAATTTTGAGGAAAAAAAACAAAAAAAATGGCAAGTATTGCAATTTTTGATGGGAAAAAAACTTATACAAATCTTATTATTTATATAGAAATAGAATAATAGATTCTTTTATGAGCATGAGAATGAAGGCAATTCTTCACGAGGATGAAGTTTCCCGAAACGAGCGTAGCGAGTGAAGGGAATCATCCGAGTGGAGAATTGCCATCATCCTAAGCGAATACAAGATGCTATTTTATCCACGACTGTAAAATATTTCGTTTAATTTCCAGTTTTCATGCAAAAATTTGTATCGCCATATTGAAATAAATACATCAAAGATAGCGAGAAACAAAACAAGTTTGTTGTTTAATTTGTTAGGGGAATATTTAATAAACTATAGAACTGCTAAAGAATTTTAATCAAATTCATTAGTTGTGGAATGAATACAATTACAATGGAAGACATACGCATGGAAAGCATATATTCTTTAGTAGTCGTGGATAAAACCATTTCCGTCACTTGCAGACTGGAATAGGAACAACGAAGGTTATTTTATTCTAATATCACCGTTGATGTAATTGTCCATGAAAACTTCATATACCATGAGAAAAATTTTGAAATAATAAAAGAAATACGACCACGAAGGTTTTGAACTGGATTTAAGAAATGCAAGTGACAATGGTGTGAGAAAGGTTGTTACCATATGGTAACACGTAATAGGGATAAAGGGGATTTTCATTTCCTAACAAAATTAAAAGAAAATTTGTAATTCAAACAAAATCAGTATATGAAAATAAATGTAAGCTATTTGAAACTGAGAAATCTTAAACCAATATACACCGTGGAGTGTAATGTGTTCAGAAATAATGCAATATACACCGAGTGTGTAATGTGGTCGGAAATAATGCAACATGCACCGAGTGTGTAATGTGTACAAAGATTGGTCACAACATTACCCCCCTATTATAAAAAGATATTTCTTACATTTATGCTTTGAAATATCTGTTTTATAAAAAAAATTATTCGATACTATTCACGAATATGTATATATATATATATATATATATATATATATATATATATATATATATATATATATATATATATATATACATATATATATATATATATATATATATATATATATATATATATATATATATATATATATATATATATATATATATATATATATATATATATATATATATATATATACATATATATATATATATATTGTAACGACTCTTAGTTGGTTCTTTTAGATTATTGAACAAACACGACAGTAAAAGACAGATCTTTGGTTAACAGAATCTCAAACTTTATTTGTCAACAAATTACAGCAGCTTCCGTTCTTCCTTACAATAAATTCCAGGGTCTCCAATTTATGTACCATAAACTTCACCGCTTTTCCGCAATTTGAATCAATAATATTCGGAATCGTAAAATCTGTATTTACTATTCCACTAAGTTCAGATTCTATCACTATTAGTACCCAGGCTCAAGTACCACCGATTATTCCTTAAACTTGCGAATATTTATAAACACTTTTAATTGCAAAAGTAAAACTGACTCTCTGATATTTTGTTCGCCTCTTTTATATTCAAAAACAAATAAGCAGAATATTCTGGTACTCACTGTAGTTGTTTCTAGAAAAAATAGGCCACTCCTCCTTTTAATTTCATTAATGTAAACAAATTTAATTTACATTAATTTATGCAACTTGTATTAGTTAACTTTTACTTCATCTTTGAATGTAGAAAACATTTAGGCGGAACGTATTGATTTTTTATGATTAAATGAAATTAACCCATTCTGGACGAAGTTTATTACATTGCCCTCCATTTAGTTTTGTTCGTCCCGAACAATATCAGATATCGCATTGGTGCTGTTACCTTGGTACGGTGCCAACCTTTGCAGATGTATCACTTTCATCTTGGTACGGGGTCCCTTTTGGATGCGGTAGATAACATCATTAATTCGTTTGATTATTTTATATGGACCTTCCCAATCTGGCTGCAGCTTGGGTGATCTTCCCTTAGTTCTCTTGGGGTTGTATAGCCACACCAATTCTCCTTCTTGAAAACCGCCACTATTTGCATTTATGTCGTACCTGGTTTTCATTTTGTCACTGGCAATCTTAATGTGGTCTCGAACCTGTTGATGGATTTTATTCATCTTCTCCCTTAGTTGTCCCACATAATCTGTTTTCGTAGATACCAGACCTCCAGGGATGCCAAACTCGATGTCACTAGGAAGATGTAGTTCTCTTCCGAACATGATATTCGCTGGCGTTTCACTTGTCGTATCGTGCACTGCGCTACGATAGGCCATCAAGAATAACGGAAGATCCTTGTCCCAATTTCTTTGGTTGGCTTCTACTACCTTTGACAAATGTTCTTCCATGGTTCGGTTGAATCGTTCTACCATGCCATCCGACTGCGGGTTCATAGGTGTAGTTCGTGTTTTTCTAATGTCGAGTGTTCTGCACAGCTCTTTCATCAATAGTGATTCGAAATTCCTTCCCTGGTCCGTATGCAACTCGAGCGGTGTTCCATATCTGCAAATCCATTCATAGACTAATGTTTCAGCGACCGTAACTGCTTCCTGGTTCGGTATTGCATAAGCTTCCGGCCATTTTGTAAAGTAATCAATGACCACCATGATGTATTTGTTACCTTTTGTCGTTTCCGGAAATGGCCCCGCGATGTCTATAGCAATTCTCTCCATTGGGGCACCCACATTGTACTGTTGCATCTCTCCTCGAGTTCTAGTTTTTGGTCCTTTGCTCGCTGCACAAGTATCGCATCGCGACACCATTGCTCCACGTCTGTTCGATACCTTACCCAATAAAACCTGTCCCTTACTTTAGCCAGGGTTTTATTGACTCCCAGGTGTCCTCCAGAAATACTTCCATGCAGCTTTCCCAGTACCTCTTCCACTCGACTTGATGGCAACACCAGTTGTTCTAGCACTTTCTTTCCATCAGCGGACTCCCATTTTCTCTTAAGTATCCCGCTGTCCATAAATAGTGAGTCCCATTGCGCCCAGTAGCATTTCACCTGCGTACTTAAAGGTGCGACCTCTTTCCACTCCGGTCGCCTTCCTCCCCATTTCAATATTGGAGCCATAGCTGGATCTTCTAGCTGCTCTCTTTTAATTGCCTCGGTACACCAATCTTCAGGAGTTTGGAACTTGATTTGGTTCACTTTCATTGCCTCATTTCCCTCAGTTCTGCTACATGACTTGCACTCCTCTATACAGGGTCTTCTAGATAAGGCATCAGCGTTACCATGGATCCTCCCCTTGCGGTGTTCAACTTTGAAGTCGTAGTTCTGCAGGATCTCTATCCATCTTGCTGCTTGTCCTCCAGGAAATTTGAATTGTAATAACCATTTTAGAGCAGCATGGTCCGTGCGAATCAGGAATGGTTGTCCACACAAATACTTGTGGAAATGTTTCACAGCCTTGATGATAGCTAACAGCTCCTTCCTCGTGACACAGTAATTCCGCTCCGGCTTTGACAGAACTTTACTGAAGTATGCCACCACTTTCTCATCGTCTCCAATTTTCTGTGACAAAACAGCTCCAGTTCCTACATTGCTTGCGTCTGTGTCCAAAATGAACATCTTTCCGGATTCTGGATAGGCTAGTATAGGGGTGTTGCATAGTTTTTCTTTTAAACTGCAGAAGGCCTCATTACATTCGGTTGTCCACAGAAACTTGGTATTTGCTTCTGTCAATTTATGTAGACTCTTGGCGATATTTGCAAAATTCTCCACGAATCTTCGATAATAGGTACATAAGCCAAGGAAACTGCGTAGCTCATGAACATTCTTCGGTACTGGCCAATTTTTCACAGCATCAATCTTCTCGGGATCGGTTCTGACTCCATGTTCTGTAATGATGTGTCCAAGGTACTTCACTTCTTTGTGGAAGAGATTGCACTTTACCGGATTCAACTTCATGTTGGCATTACTTATTCTTCTGAGTACTTCTTCGAGGTTCATTAGATGCTCTTCGAAGTTGCGACTCATTATAATGATGTCATCAAGATAAACTAGGCAGGCCTTCCAGGTTAAACCATGCAACACGCATTCCATTAGACGTTCAAATGTTGCTGGGGCATTGCATAGACCAAACGGCATCACATTGAACTCCCACAACCCATTGCCAGTAGAAAATGCTGTCTTTCGTCGATCTTCTGGATGCATTTCAACTTGCCAGTAGCCACTCTTCAGATCTAATGTGCTGTACCATTTGGCTCCTGATAGTGTATCCAGTGTGTCATCAATTCGTGGCAGTGGATAGCTGTCCTTAATGGTTACCTCATTGAGCTTTCGATAGTCTACACAAAACCGAGCTGACCCATCTTTTTTTCTCACTAGCACCACTGGTGAGCTCCATGGACTCTTAGATGGCCTGATGACTCCATCACTTTTCATTTTGTCCAGCATTCCTTGCACTTCCTCGTGTTTAGCCAGTGGTAGTCTTCTAGGAGGCTGTCTGATAGGATGAGCGTTTCCAGTGTTGATCCTATGTCGCACGATGTTTGTTCTTCCAACATCTTCATCTCCAGTAGAGAAAACGCTGCTCATCTTCGTTAATACCCTCTTGATTTCTTTGAATTCGGCTGGATTCATTCTTTTACTAAGATCTTGAAGTATTGCTACTAATGCTGGATTGTTTCTCTGCATGAAGACCTTTTGCTCTTCTTCACAGCTGATTATCTCTTTTATGGTGCTGCATTTGGCGATTTCTTCCCCATGATTGATGACCACTCGTTTATTTGAGAAATTTATCAGTTGCACTGGAACTACTCCCTCTTTTGCCGCAACTAGCGTTCGGCCAATCATAATGTTTTCCCCAAAGTCGTTGTTAGCTGGCTCAATCACAGGTGAATTTTGGTCACTTTTATCTAGTAGCTTAGTCCATATGATTTTCTCAGATTTTGCCGGGATCTCAGTTGGTCCATCACTAATAACACGGACCTCAGCATTGTCGTTGGTGGCGTTTAGCACTATTTCTGTGTTTCCATATCTCAGTACGTGGCTTCCCAGATCCAATATAAAATTGTATTCTTTCATGAAGTCAAGCCCAATTATGCAGTCATCTTCGATATCTGCTACAATAAATCGGTGCCTAAATGAATTTCCTCCAAGGTGAACCTCTTGGTCGCTTTCTCCATGAACTAGAACTGTTTCACCCGTAGCTGTTTTTAGGGTGAATCGTCTTTCTGTATCGATCTGACTATCACAAACCACATCTGGACGCACTATCGATCTCGAAGCACCTGTGTCCAAAGTCAACATGCACGATTTGCTTCCAACGGTTGCCTCTAAGACTAGACTACTATTTTCTCTTTTTACTTGTGATACCACCAATGTAGGGCATTGTAATTGAGCCAGCTTTCGCCCTTCAAAACTGGCACAATCTAGTTTCCTGAATCCGGAACGCGGCCTCTGTCTTCCGGGTGTGGCTCCCATTTACATTCTCTTCGGATGTGCCCCAACTTCCCACAGCTCCAGCATCTTACTCTGCTAGATCTACTTCGTTGATTTCGTTCAGGTTTATTTTCCAAACTTTTGACACGCATGATCACTTCATCAAGCGCTGCTTTCAGTGGTTCCTCAGCAACTTCCATCTGACGTACTCTATCTGAGCCATACGCTCTTTTTCCGGCATCCATTTGCAGGGCCAATGCTAAGACTTCCGCAGGTAATTTCTTCCCGCTTAGATACAGCTGATTTCTCATTTTTATATCTCAAAGAGCATTGATAAATGTATCAGCTGCCAGCTCATCTCGATGTTCAGCGTTATAGTTCGGGTATGACAGATTAACCAGTCTGACAATGTCAGCCTCTAATTCTTGCAAAGTTTCACTGACTCCCTGTTTTCGTGTCTTGAGCTGCATGCGATGGAGAGCTTGCATATGACTTTCCCCATATCTTACTTCTAAGGCCTCCATTAGCTTGCAGTAATCACGCTCTGTCGCTGATAGTGTCTGCAAAATTTCAGCAGCAGGTCCCTTCAATGCCAATATAAGCGCATTTGCTTTTTGCTGGTGATCGAACCCAGTTGTTGCTATCTCAAATTGCATCTTAAATATCTGGCACGATGTAGATCCATCAAATACGGGTGTTTTCACTCTAGCTGGAGCTGAAGCAGTTGATGGATTGATCATGTTACCTGACTTCACTTGTGCTATTTCTTGGCGGAATTCACTTGAAAGTTTGCGTAATTTCTCTTGTTCTTCGGTAACTGTCCGCAGCTCCCTTTCCATGTTGTTGATTTTAACCTCCGCACTGGATATACGTGACTCGATTACTTCACGTAAACTTTCTTGCTTTGCCATCATATCAGCAAATTGTTGTTGTTGAATGTTTCCTTGTTTGGCCGCCAATTGCTCTTGTTTGGCCATCATATCAGCAAGTTGCTGTTGTTGCTCTGCTTTTTGTTCTGCTGCCAGTTTCTCTTGTCGGGCCGTCATATCAGCAAGTAGTTGTTGTTGCTCTACTTTTTGTTGTTGTTGCTGTGCCATCATTTCTTTCATCAACACCATCATCGGATCAATTGCTGGGGCATTCTGGACCGTAACTTCCTCTGGCTCTATTTCTATGACCTCTGTATTTTGGCCTGCTTCTTCTAAAACTTTACGCAGCCGGAATGCAAGTTCTGCCTTTGTTCCATGGATTGGAGCATTCCTTTTCTTCAACTCATCCTTCAGCTGGGTCTGGCTGAGATCACTAATATTTACTGTCTTGGCCATTGTTTCAATAATCCCACTTCTGACACCACTGTAACGACTCTTAGTTGGTTCTTTTAGATTATTGAACAAACACGACAGTAAAAGACAGATCTTTGGTTAACAGAATCTCAAACTTTATTTGTCAACAAATTACAGCAGCTTCCGTTCTTCCTTACAATAAATTCCAGGGTCTCCAATTTATGTACCATAAACTTCACCGCTTTTCCGCAATTTGAATCAATAATATTCGGAATCGTAAAATCTGTATTTACTATTCCACTAAGTTCAGATTCTATCACTATTAGTACCCAGGCTCAAGTACCACCGATTATTCCTTAAACTTGCGAATATTTATAAACACTTTTAATTGCAAAAGTAAAACTGACTCTCTGATATTTTGTTCGCCTCTTTTATATTCAAAAACAAATAAGCAGAATATTCTGGTACTCACTGTAGTTGTTTCTAGAAAAAATAGGCCACTCCTCCTTTTAATTTCATTAATGTAAACAAATTTAATTTACATTAATTTATGCAACTTGTATTAGTTAACTTTTACTTCATCTTTGAATGTAGAAAACATTTAGGCGGAACGTATTGGTTTTTTATGATTAAATGAAATTAACCCATTCTGGACGAAGTTTATTACAATATATATATATATATATATATATATATATATATATATATATATATATATATATATATATATATATATATATATATATATATATATATATATATATATATATATATATATATATATATATATACAGTGTAATTCGCTTATAACGACATTGAAAATGACATCAAAATCCGTCGTTACATCCAAATGTCGTAATATGCGAAGTGTTCAATTTTTTATCAGAATCAATTTAATGACGGTAGATTAGGCGTCGTATGTATCTGTAATTGTTGGAGGAGAAACATTTATGGTATCCTCAGTTTCATTTTGAAGATCGTTTAGAACGTTAAGAACGTAACGTATAGAACGTTAAGATATACGTTAATATTAGGTATATTTATAATATCGTCGACAATATCTTTTAATGTGGGTTCTTCATCTGTGAATACAAATTTATCAGAAATGTTATAAACTTATCAATTTCCATCACCTCTGACAAAAGTTGTTATCGAGGAGCAAAACTTGGCCTATCCGATTAGTGGAATATCATTATTAGCATCGTAACTCACAGCTTCTGTATCATCATCATCATCAACTTCCAAGAATTCGGCATGTCTAAATCGAATTGAAATACGACGTTTACTTACTAACACGATTTCTGTCGTAAAAATTCTGTCGATAGTGATTTTAAAATTTTTTATTACACCCTTATCCTTTGACTGAAGAGCATATGACGTGTTTAGTGGCATAAGCACTAACTTAATAAATTTTAGATTTTTCACGTGAAGATGTGCAGGGCAATTATCCAACAGTTAATTTTTCTTTAACTCGGTGTCCCATTTTCTCAAAAATGTTCAATAATATTAGAAGACATCTAGGCCTTTGTATTTCCTGTATTATCCAACGGTAGAGACTTAATGTTTCTAAATAATTTTTTCCTATCACAAACCATCCATATTCGCTCTTAACTTACACATTTTTATTATTTAAATTTTCTTTCTGGAGTAATTTTATAAACAGACCCGTTTTGTCGTAGTTGTAAATTTTATTCGCTTTGTAGCCATCGAGTTTTTTCGACCACGCTTATTGTTAGCAATTCGTCCAATGCACTTTCATCATCACTTGCTGATTCATCAAAAATCCCACCCCATGCTCCCAAGCACAATATTCTGTTTTCTTTTGCAATATTGAACAGATATTGCTACAATTTTTGAATCGCTGTTGCTTAAACCCCGTCAACAACACTCCACAAATCTTCCCAATTTTTCTGTTTTATTCCTTGTAATTCAAACGCCTTTTAATGAAATGTTTGTTTTTCAAAATGGTGCTCATAGTTTTTTATGAATCAAATCAACATATTAATCCCAGCATTTATAAATCAATAGCTTTGAATATCCCAGATAACATGTTGCACGTTATCTTTTACTATACATTCAGAGATTAATACGATATATTCACGATTAATTAATGACCAGACCTGAAAACACACATTCTGAATAATGTAAAGGAAAAGTGATCTCCGATTTCCGACTGAACTACGTCGGGAATCGAACCCGGCATCCTTGTGTTACAAGACTAACGCCTTTTCAACTGAGCTAAAACTGCGACAGTGTAAACCAAACCACCAAAATGAAAAAATTTCAAAAATGGAAAGATATAGAGGATAAAGACCCACCAACCAATTGATATTTTAATAAATCACAACTATTTTTTCTTATTTTTCTTATATATTTATAAATAAAAACGTTTTTATTTTTGAACTCATCGGTCGCAATAAGCGAACAATCTGTGCATCTATCTGTACAAATTTTACTGAAAATTGGTCGCTACATCAGAAATGTCGTAATAACCGAAGTCGTTTTAAGCGAATATTTTTAAATAAGAACAAAAGCAAGTTCAACCATTGCTTTGATTTTATGCGTTATAGGCGAAATGTCGTTATAACCGAGGGCGTTATAAGTGAATTTCACTGTATATATATATATATATATATATATATATATATATATATATATATATATATATATATATATATATATATATATATATATATATATATATCTAATTATATATATATATATATATATATATATATATATATATATATATATATATATATATAATATATATATATATATATATATATATATATATATATATATAAATATATGTATATATATACTATATATATATATATATATATATATATATATAATATATATATATATATATATATATATATATATATATATATATATATATATATATATATATATATATATATATAATATATATATAGTATATATATATATATATATATATATATATATATATGACATATTCATTATGAGTAATAAAAAAATTTTTTTTTTGTAAATTAAATCAAGTTTTATCTTGTAATGATGCGCTGATTCATTGGCGAACCAAGGAAATCGGCATAGCAGGCCGCGTACCTAGATGAGGTTTATAAAACGTATATTTTCGACTAGCTTCCAGCCATCGTGGATTGAGTAAGAAATCCTGCTACTTCAACACAAATAACGTAGTTGTACGCGAATACATGATTTAAACGGAAGTGGAAAAAAAACAAGTGAAAGAATGAGACTCTGGCGACCCTCCTGTGCGAAAGAACCACGATCACCCCGTCCAACCCCCTACATACATACTCATTCATACCTCTAATTTAAAATAATAGATAAATAACACTCACCGCATGGTATTAGCCAATCCCGTCACTCCTATCCTGCAAGTTTTAGCCGCTCATCTTCATCCGGTCAAACATAGACCAGAACTCGGCCATGATGATTGCAACCCATGAAGGTTGATAAGATCCAAATTTTTGACAAATTAACGGTTGTTGAAATTAGTAATGATTGATGATAGATGTAACAAATCAAGCTGAAAACTGTGACAAGCAATTTGCTGATAGATATTCTTGAAAAAAAAATAGCCACTTGTAGAAATAAAATCGTTGATATTACTAACAACAGGTTTCAGCGGTGGTTGACCGTTAACACTCGGTGATGAATATGATGATATGTATTAGCAAACAACGGTAATTGTTGCAATCCACAATTAGAAGCACTAACAAGACGGCCTCAAGATCACTTATAAATTTTGTAACGGATTGTCGAACTTTATTATAATTTTTAATATAAGTAGTAACCCAAGCCTTGAAACAATACAGCAATTCCGTGAATATTAATTTTATTTGATGAAACCCACAACAGGTTTCTACGGTTATTGGCATATAACACGCTGAGATAGCTACTATAGTCAAAACTTGCAAACGACGTCATCAATTAAGTCTATCAACGAAACAGCTTCAAGGACACCTTTAATTTTATTGATTCTGGTATCTGAATAATTCACGGCACACACATATCATAAATAAAATTTTTGTTTCATTTCATTGGTTTTTAATTTACTTTTAATCTGATTAATACATTGATTAAAATTATACTACATGTACATATTTTTGTGTTTCTCTTTAATTGGAAAACTGTACAAACTTAGAAAATTTTACTAGTCACAAACACTCATTATGAATTAAATATTAAATAAATGATTTATGATTTTTTTTTTAATTAACTGGTGAACTTCACAAACATATAGCGATTCTTTTATATATTTTTTTTTGTAAATAAATAAATTGATTAAATTTTAACTAAATTTGACTAATTAATTTTTAAGAACAATGTCGCGAAATCAACAAAACATTCAAAAATATCGACATTCAAGTTGAACAATCACAAAACAATCACAACTTGTCAATTAATCTAATTAGACAACACAGTTGAGATCGCCAAGTCGATACCAGACTGAGAGACTACGTAGATCAAAATTTGCTTATTTATAAGTAAAATAAAACGATTTTACATCACAATAATCGCAATAAGCTATTATGTTTATGTTTTAAGAGTAATAATATTAGAGAATTGCGTTTTATTATCTTCCCTATTTCTAAAACTGACTTGTTAAGCTTTTGTAATGAAGAAGTAAAAAGTGAAGTAAAAAGTGAAGTGTGATAAAAAGTGAGCTTTTAAAGTGATGAAATTTGAAGTTTCCTATATTTAAAACACATTGCAACAGGCTTTGTATGGCATACTGTGGTCCTGAGATAAAATTGTAATTGCTCTCAAACACATAACAAAATTGGAAATATAAAAACCTGAACCTTAATTACAAAGTAATTCATACTAAGATAACGGGAAAAAAGGGTATTTTAGTTTTAACATATTTTATGTAAAAAATGTGCTCTTTTCAATAAAAATATTAGTTTTCAAAAAATTGGGGGCGTTCGGTATGTTATCCTGGTTTTAGCGTAAATCTGATTATGGCAACACTGTATTGTGATTTTATTTTTTGAAATATGTTTTAGTAATTTTTTGTCTAATTTAACCTTTCAATTGACACCAAAAAAATAAAAATCGGATAACGCGTTTACGTGTTACAGCTACTTAAATAGTGACAGGTTATATAGAACTTCTGAATTACCTTGTGTTATAACTTCCGACAGGGTAACTCTAAAAGTATAAAAACAAATTGTTAATTCACATTTTTTGATAACCTTTCGATACAGGTAAATTTTATTGAAAAATAAATGGGTCGGTGCAACTCTTGTGCGTTTTCATATGGAACTGTTCTATATATATATATATATATATATATATATATATATATATATATATATATATATATATAGAACATATATATATATATATATATATATATATATATATATATATATATATATATATATATATATATATATATATATATATATATATATATATATATATAATATATATATATATATATATATATATATATATATATATATATATATATAAATATATATATATATATATATATATATATATATATATATATATATATATATATATATATATATATATATATATATATATATATATGTATATATATATATATATATATATATATATATATATATATATATATATATATATATATATATATATATATATATATGTATATATATATATATATATATATATATATATATATATATATATATATATATATATATATATATATATATATATATATATATATATATATATATATATATATTTATATATATATATAATATATATATATATATATATATATATATATATATAATATATATATATATATATATATATATATATATATATATATATATATATATATATATATATATATATATATATATATATATATATATGTGTTTATATATATATATATATATATATATATATATATATATATATATATATATATATATATATATATATATATATAGTTACAGTATAGCATTCCATTACAAATCGTATTCAAACATTCAGTTCTCACACATAAATATTAACGTCAGCATTTTAACAAGACAAAACATGTTGAGAACATGAACCTCAAGGAATGTTGTAAAGACCATAACCATTATATTAAATATTATATTACTAACTTTAGCAATTAAGCATTTTATAAATTGAAATGAATTTATTAGAAATAATGTTTAAGTTAGTCTTAGGTGAACTTTAGAAGTGTAAACAACTAAATAAAATAAAGGAATAATTAATTAAATAAAATTAAAATTGATTTTTTTTAATTAATTACGATCCAAGACTCATAACTGGCGCAGCCGTGCGGTTAAGTGAATAATATAGTGTAGTGTAGTGTAGTGATTGGCGAATAAAAACCAACTCCGAAGTGAACCCGTCAAGAAATTGAATTTTTTTGACATCTCTGGCTGAAGTTTACCCAAGAGGAAAGCGCTGAGAGGATTTGAGGTTCCACCACATTGCATCATAAACTTCATTTAAGACCAGCTCAACACGACCAGGTAAGCAATTTTAAATTTAATTTTTATTTAGTGAAATCTTTAAACAAATTTTTTAACAAAAAGTGAGATTTTTTTAAATGATAATACGTGTGTTAACGGTTAATTAAATTTCAAATTTCCGGGAAAAAAGTGTACTACAAGATAGGCATATTTTCATAAATACACGTAAATAAATTGAATTAGAATTGTGTTACCAATTTAGACAAACGAGCGCACTACAAGATAGACGCCGACCTGTCTACTATCCACTACTAGATAGAGATAGAAATATTAGATCCAAATTTATAGTATACGAGAAAAAATTGGCAAAAATCTTTGATCAAAATAGAAATATTGACGAAGATTCAAGAGAAACCAACTCAAACTTAGAAATGGATCAACAAGTTGTAGAACAAATTAAAGCAATTGGTTTACAATTACAAAATATAACCCAAAAACAAGGTGAACATGACCAATTATTGGCATACCTTAATCAAAAAATGGAACAACCACCAGTAACACATGAACAAGAACATGTAGTTAACAATATGGTAAACGTTCTAGACTTATTTAGGATTCCAGATCCAATAAGTCAATTCCGAAGTTCGATGGAAATCGAAAACAATTATCATCATGGATCAAGACCGTCGATGATACACTTAGTGTTTTCGAGCCACTTGTATCCGAACAACAATATAGCTTGTATTTGCAAGCAATTAATAATAAAATAGAAGGAAAAGCCAAAGACATACTTTGTCTGGCTGGCAATCCTAAAACCTTTAGGGAAACAAAAGAAATTCTGCAGGAAGCCTTGGGTGACCGGCAAGAACTTTCTTTCTATAAGTCGCAACTTTGGGCGACTAAACAAACCGAAAATTTAAGTATCCACGGATATTTTAATAAAATTAAAGAAATAATGCTTAACATAAAATCTTTATCTAAACAAAACCAAACATACAATAATGCCTGGCATGCCATTAATGCATTCATTGATGAAGATGCATTAGCCGCATTTATATCAGGTCTTAGAAAACCATATTTTGGCTATGCACAAGCAGCAAAACCAAAAGATATAGAAGAAGCGTATGCTTTTCTATGCAAATTTAACTGCAATGAGTTAATTTCGAATAACTCAAGGAGAACAAACCAGCAGTTATCCCAACATATCCCAATCAAACATAATTCGGGTGTTATATTCCCAAATAAACCTAATGTATTTCAACAAAGAAATAATCAATTGCACTCAACATACGAAAAAAAACAAGTAATTCGGTAAAAGACAGGCCAATTCCTATGGACGTCGATTTATCCATGCGATCAAGACAAACATTTAACAGGAAACTTATTAATAATCACGAGATTTATTCCGAAAATGAAAAACAGATCGAAGGATTGGGTTCAGAAAATAGTGAAGATTTTATTGATCCAAATTCAGAAAATAGTGAAAATTATACTGATCCAAATTTGGAAAATTTTCATTTAGAACGGGATTCAGACACGGAAGACTAAATTTTCTTCCGTATCTAATATGTAATAATGTAAAATTGCTAATCGATACCGGAGCAAATAAAAACGTAATAAAACCTGGTATCATTTCAGAGAATTTATTGCAAAAGCAAAAAACATATGTAAAAAATATTTTAGGGAACCATTTAGTAGAAAATAAATATAAAATAAATTTTTTAGAAAAAAATATTCCAAAACAAACGTATTATGAGTTAGAATTCCACAAATTTTTTGATGGAATTCTCGGTTCAGAATCAATGGCCAAGCTAAACGCGAGGATTGATTATCAAACTAATTCAATAATTTTAAATAATCACAAATTTAGTTTCAACCGTTATTATCCGATGGGAAATGTATATAATCATATTGTTACATTTAATACAACCAACGATGGTGAATGGTTGGTACCGAAATTTGAAAATGTCAATGAAGACATTGTTGTACAACCAGGCATTTATACTTCTAAAAACGGTAAAACTACAATAAAAATTCTAACAAACGAACCACAAATACCTAAAAAACTTCCAAAGTTAAAATTAATTGTCAATAATTTTGAAACAATAACTCCAATTCCTATTTATGGCAATCAATTAATTAGTAAAGACGATATTAAAAAAGTAATTAGAACAGAACATCTTAACAAAAACGAAGAGACAGCGTTAATTGCAACAATTTATAGAAATCAAAGTGTATTGTTAAAGCAGAATGAGAAATTATCTGCAACAACAGCAATTAAACACGAGATTCAAACCCGAGACGAAACACCCGTATATACGAAAACGTATAGATACCCGTACCATTTTAAAGGGGATGTTGAAGATCAAATCCAAGAAATGTTGCATAGCGGTATCATTCAAAACTCAAATAGTCCATACTCGGCACCAATCTGGGTCGTTCCAAAGAAATGTGATAACTCAGGTATAAAAAAGGTAAGAGTTGTGATCGACTACAGAAAACTCAACGAAAAAACAGTTGACGACAAATTCCCAATACCACAAATCGAGGACATATTAGATAGTTTAGGAAAATCAATTTATTTCACCACACTCGATCTAAAATCCGGTTTCCATCAAATACCAATGGAAAAGAAATCGCAATTAAAGACAGCTTTCTCAACAGATAAAGGCCACTTCGAGTTTTGTCGAATGCCTTTTGGCCTGAAAAATGGTCCAGCGACTTTCCAACGTGCCATGAACAACGTATTACAAGGTTTAATTGGTAGAATCTGTCACGTATACATGGATGACATAGTTATAGTAGGGGAATCTTTAGAAAATCATTTAGGAAATTTAAGCATTGTTTTAAAAAGGCTTTCAGAATTTAATCTCAAAATCCAACTGGACAAATGTGAATTTCTCAAAAGAGAAACCGAATTCTTAGGCCATGTCATAACACCAGAAGGAGTGAAACCCAACAAAGACAAAATACAAAAGATTTTGGACTGGCCATTACCCAAAAATCAAAAGGAAATCAAACAGTTTTTAGGACTATCAGGGTATTATAGGAGGTTCATAAAGGACTATTCTAAAATCTCAAGAAATATGACAAAATATTTGAAAAAAGACATTCCAATTAATTTGACGGACCCAGAATATATTTCATCATTTGAGACATTAAAAACTACAATAGCGACGGATCAGATACTAACCTATCCAGATTTCTCAAAGCCCGTTATATTGACAACAGACGCTTCAGATTACGCTTTAGGCGCAGTTCTGTCACAGATCCAAAATAAAATTGAAAGACCTATTGCATTCGCATCTCGCACACTAAATTCAACAGAGACTAAATATGCAACAAATGAAAAAGAGGCATTAGCCATAATATGGGCCGTGAAGAAATACAAACACTACCTGTACGGTAATAAGTTTACACTAGTAGCGGATCATAAACCGCTAATTTTTATCAAAACATCAGAGAAAAACTCCAAAATCTTAAGATGGAGACTAGAATTAGAAAATTTCGATTACGACATAATATACAAAGAGGGAAAAGCAAATGTAGTGGCAGATGCATTAAGCAGAATTCCAAAAGAAAATGAATTAAACGAAGTGCACATGAACGAATTCTCAGAAAACACTTCACGTGAATCTGAAGAAATTCAAAGAAATTCTCACCCTTCGGACGAAATAGAAACTGTTCACTCCGCAAGTACGTCAGATGACTACTTTATTCATTTCGCAGATCGCCCAATTAACTATTACAGAAATCAAATAATTTTCAAAATTTCTAGACTAGATACAATAATCACAGAAGACCTTTTCCCAAATTTTAAAAGAATTATCTTTTCAAAAACAGCTTTCGAAGAAAACGATATAACTGAATTTTTAAAAAATATCACTATGGCAAACAATCCGCTATCTTAGCTCCAGAAAATTTATACGGATTAATACAGGAATCATTTAGAAAAAATTTTTCACAACGAGGTCATTTTGTTTTCGTCACAACGTCACAAAAATTGTTGAAGATGTAATGAATGAAAATAGACAAGACACAATTATAGTCAAAGAACATGAGAGAGCACATCGAGGAATAAAAGAGGTAGAGAGCCAACTAAAGAGATCGTATTTTTTCCCAAAAATGCTTAACAAAATAAGAAATCACATAAACGCTTGTAATATATGCAATTCACATAAATATGATCGCAAACCATATAACATAAAAATATCTGCAAGACCTATTACAAAAAAACCATTAGAGCGAATACATATTGATATCTTTAGTATAAATAAAAATAGTTTCTTATCGGTAATAGATTCGTTTTCCAAACACCTTCAAATGATTCAAATTAACACCAAAAATTTAGTTGATATTACCAACGCTCTAAATAGATACTTTACACTTTTCGGAATTCCGAACACCATAATTTCTGATCATGAAACCACTTTTCAATCAGCACAATTCAAAGAATATCTAAATAAACTTAACGTTAAAATAGAATATGCATCCTCCTCAGAATCTAATGGACAGATTGAGAAAACGCATGCAACAATAATAGAGATATTCAACACAAACAAGGAAAAACTTGTAACTCCAAATACTTCAGCTGCCATAGAATTGTCGGTTGCACTTTACAATAATTCTGTACATTCAGCCACAGGCTTCACGCCAAATGAAGTTATATTTAATCATAATAACTTAATAAGCCCAATAGAAATTCAAGCACATGCGAATAATATATTCCTAGAGGTGAAAAACAATTTAGAGATAGCAGCAAAGAAAATGGAAAAGCAGAATGAGAAAAAAGAAAAACCACCTGGTTTAACAGAAAACCAAGTAGTATTTCTTAAACCAAATATTAGATCGAAAACTCAACCAAGAGGGTTGCAAGTTAAAGTCCAAGATGTAGCATTGAAAACATTTAAAATTAATAAAAAACATAAAACGGAATAAAAATAAATTAAAAAGAATAAAGAAAACTAATATAACTTAATTTTTATTCTCTCTATTATTTCAGAAGAACTACACTTTTTTTGTGTTTTGAACAAATTTTAATCAATGTATCAATAAATTTTTTTAATTAAATCAATATTCAATATATTTTAATAAAATCAATATATTTTCAATATAATTAAATTTAAATCATTTTCAAAGAAATAAAATTTTCCTTTAAAATAAAATATCAAAAAGATACAAGCTAATTGCAATATTCATATTTAAATCAGAAAAAAATATTTTCAATATAAGTAAATCAATATAGTTAAATTTCAATAATTTTCTAAAAATAAAATTTTCTTTTAAAATAAATTTTCTTTTAAATCAATTAATATATTTTCAATAAAATTAAATTTAAATCATTTTGCAAAAATAAAAATTAATTAAAGATAAAATGTATGCAATACTAAAAATGATTATACTAATTATTACTCTCAAGTACTGTAATAATCAAAAATTGGAAATTAAAAACTTAAATAATGACCCAGTTTTATTATTAGAATTAAATAAATGTAAAATTCAAATTGGAAATATTAGAATTATCCATTCGATAAATTTGACAAATTAAGAATTAACTATAGGGTCAATCAGTAGAATAGTTACTAACAAAATAGACGATAAGTTAGAATTACACAATATAATACAACAAAAAGTTAAAAAACTGGTCAATAATTTCAACCAAATAAAACCTATACAACATGGAAGATATAGAAGATGGGATTCTTTAGGTTCAGCATGGAAGTGGTTAGCAGGCAACCCAGATGCTCAAGATCTACGAATAATCAATAGTACAATGAACGAGCTGATTAGTGAAAATAACCAACAATGGAAAATAAATGAACAGATTAATAAAAGAATCCAACTCCTCACAGATACAGTTAATAAAGCAGTAAAATCTACAGCGGTGTCTAACAAAATACTTCTGTCCGAAATAGAGATGATAGCAACAATAATTAATATTGACACCATCAACACCATATTAGAAGACATCCAAGATGCGATAGTCAGAACTAAATTAGAACTACCAAGCAACAAAATTTTGTCTTTGAAAGAAATCCTCTCTGTCAAAGATTTATTAGTTGACCAGGGTGTTAACATAACATTACCAGATGAAGCTCTACAGTATGTTATCCTCAAAATTGCTGTAAATCATGAAACACTACTCTATATACTACAAGTGCCAAAACTGGAGAAAGAAGAATCAACAGCAATAATGATCGTACCGTTGGTTATTAATAATACAATCATTAATAACTACCCACAACACGTAATAAAATCAAGACAACGAATATTTACAACGATAAATTATGCTGATTACGTCCAAAAACATTCAAAAATTAAAGAAGTTCGAGATAACTGCATTAAGCCACTAATCATGGGAACAGATAGCCAATGCAACGTGACAGCAGATATGGATACATCAATACAATATATTTCTGAAAACAAACTTTTAGTAAATAATGCAAAGAACGAAAGTTTATCTTCAAATTGTGGACCTCATAACCGAACACTTACAGGAAACTTTCTGATAAATTTTTGGAATTGTACAATAACATTTAACAACAGAAAATTCCATTCATACGAAATAAGAAGTCAAATACAAGAAATTCAAGGTGCTCTGCATAACATTCGAACAACACGAAAGCTTATATCAACCTTGAATATTGAAACCATCAATCAAGAAAATATTGAAAACAGGAAAAAGCTAAGCAATGTATATTTGAGACAAGCAAATCACCAAACCTGGATCTGGACGTTGACAGGAAGCATTTCTGCATCATCGATAGTTATCATCATATTACTGTTCTACATCATAACTCGTAGAAACGGTGCAAGAATTACAATAAAAAACTCTAGTAAACCAGCAATAGAAGAACACAAAACGGAAAAAGCAAAAAGATTTTCCGACTTGTTGAAAGAATGTGGGATTACACCAAAGACCGAGGACGCCCTTTCTTCACCCCCCGGAGGAGTTACAGTATAGCATTCCATTACAAATCGTATTCAAACATTCAGTTCTCACACATAAATATTAACGTCAGCATTTTAACAAGACAAAACATGTTGAGAACATGAACCTCAAGGAATGTTGTAAAGACCATAACCATTATATTAAATATTATATTACTAACTTTAGCAATTAAGCATTTTATAAATTGAAATGAATTTATTAGAAATAATGTTTAAGTTAGTCTTAGGTGAACTTTAAAGTTGTAAACAACTAAATAAAATAAAGGAATAATCAATAAAAAAAATTAAAATTGATTTTTTTATTTTTATTATGATCCAAGACTCATAACTATATATATATATATATATATATATATATATATATATATATATATATATATATATATATATATATATATATATATATATATATATATATATATATATATATATATATATATATATATATATATATATATATATATATATATATATATATATATATATATATATATATATATATATATATATATATATATATATATATATATATATATATATATATATATATATATATATATATATATATATATATATATATATATATATATATATATATATATATATATATATATATATATATATATATATATATATATATATATATATATATATATATATATATATTAGGGTGGCCCAAAAAACAAATTCAATCCCCTACAAATTTCATTTAACATATGGAGAGATCAGTTGATTTGTAAATATATGTAAAGTTTTTTATTTTTGATCTACGAGTGTGACAACCGTACTCCAGTACTTACTATTGGCATACAATTTAACGTTAGATGTTATATATTACTGGCAATTAGTCAAGGTGATAACATAGGAGCGCTGGTGAATGAACTGTATTTAGTCAACGGTAGTACCTTCAATCTTAGTTGTGGCGTGTTCCTTGATGATTGCATACCATTATTTTGCTCGAAGAAACGACCGTTCATATAATTCTTTATCTGGGTTTCAATCATTAAGAAAGACGTACATCATCCAAAAATATGCCATCTAGCTGGATTATTGACGATCCCAGTTTACTTTTGTTCCTGCAAATTTTTAAATAGTATATTCTTCAACGATACCGAAAACAATTTATTCTGAAACGAGGGACAGTTGACAGTGAAAACAGTACTCCACACAGGAATGAATAGAGGGACTATAATAAACGTGAAGTATGGTTGATTTGAAATGCAATATTTTTGGCATTTGTTCAGCAGGCTGAGTTATCCTCGTTGCCTTTGCCATTTCATAATATTCCAAAACGATGAATTTATTTAATGCATATAAGCATATTTAATGCACTAGTGGTGAAGTCATCCACTTCAATCGGGTTGCTTGTATTTTTGTTTTAAAAGACAATTTGACTCATTGTTTTCATCAATTTCTTTTCATTAAAACATGCTACATAAAGATTTTTTGAATCAAATAGATTGAACGTTTAAATGTAATAAATATGTGTATTAAAATATTATAAATCATTTTTTTCCAAAATTGATTGATTACGTCAAAACAACAACTCTTTTATTCTGTTTTTGATACCCTAGTTTCCTTCTATTTATGTACAATACAATTTGACCAAAATAAAAATTTGCATTTTGATCCAATAACCATTTTTATGTACAAAGCTAGGTTTAACCTAAAAAATCTCCATATACAGTACATAAAGAAATACAAATTAAATTCAAAAATTTTGCTTTGGTTTATTTAAATTACTGAATAAATCACATTGGGTTGAATTGTAGGAAAAGTATTGCTATGGGTAGACTTCTATGGAGATTTTAAAGAACTTCGTTTTATTTTTAAAAACACAAACAAATATTCGAAGATTACTGAAGTTAATTGACCTTTTCATGAGAACAAGGTTTACCAAAAATTAAAAAATTTATTTCTACCGGCAAGCTGTCATAGAATTTGATGAAACATTTTAGTTTAGTTTTGGTTCAAGCGGCGTTTAATTACAATTGTAATTTGTAACCTTATAAGTTATAATAGTTTTTAAATCAGCTACAGTTTCCAATTTTATATGTTCGATATTCTAAATATGTATAGACCTTTTTCCCGAAAATATTTTGACAGCTCAAACCAGCTGTTTTAATTTGTGCATGTAAAATCATCAAAATTTATTGATTTCCCTTGCAAATTTGGTTATTTTGATTGTTATTAAAAGTGTTTTTAAAGTGAATTTTTGAAGACGATAATTAATTAAATTGTTAATTGTGTTGTGCTCTTAAGTTTTTTATGCATTTGGGATAGTGAAATAATTAAAATCGCATTAAAATATGGAAATTAAATCAACCTTCTTTTCTTCAGAAATGAAGGTTCATTTAATTTCCATATTTTTATTTCGGTTTATACTAACAATATCAAAAACTTTTAGTTAGTATAAAATAACAATAATAAAGTGTAAAATAATAATAAAAAAAGTTCAGAGATAAATTATATAAAATTTCTGAAAAAATGAAGGTTGATTTAATTTCCATATTTTAATGCAATTTTAATTATTTCAGTATCCCTAATGCATTAAAAACTTAAGAGCACAACACAATTAACAATTTAATTAATTATTGTTTTCAAAGATTCACTTTTAAAACACTTTTAATTGCAATCAAAATAACCAAATTTGCAAGAGAAATCAATAAATTTTGATGATTTTACATGCACAAATTTTGACGTTTAAGGAAAATACTCTATATGCTTAATTTAAGTAATTACATGTAAAGCGCTATAATTATTTGAAATTTAATTAAAAATAAAAAGAACATCTGTTATTTTGTTTAAACAAATGGTATCATTTGATTTTTTGCCCAACCAGAAACCAAATGAATTTGAAATCATTAAAAATTTACTATGAGAAATTTGGATTACTAACGCAACAGTTATATTCAAGGTTTCAGATTTTGGATTGACATTTTCGCATGTACTGGCTACCTTTAGACTCATCATCATACTTTTTAATCTGACCTCGAGTTATGTGGTAAGTACAAGGTTCGGTTAAACCGCAATCGCTCTACAGTCTTTAAAACTCGATTGCCTAGCTTCTTAAAACAACCAGCTTCATGAACTAGTTCGTAGTCAGCATAACCCACTGGTTTAAGTGGTTATCACCCGTTAAAAAATCGATTCAAACATTTTCTCATATGTCAATGTATCAATTATTTGTTCATCGTTTTATTTTAAAATAGTAAACACGAAAAAAATATTTTAGTTTAAATAACAAGTTCTCGTTTTGCAAGTTCTATTTCTATATAAGTTCTATGTGTCACAACAACATATACGTTGTGAGGTGTTTTTAAAGAATTGACCTATCTTTTTCTTTTTTAACCAATGTATAATAACAAATTTTTATCCGCGTGTTTTAAAGACCCTTTAATGTTTTATATGAAAGCATTAATTTCCAATCAATAATGTTAAACTTTAGTTGCTCGAGGACTACTGTAGATAACAAACCTTAAAAAATATCGATTGAAAAACAATGATAAGATGTATAAACTCAATAGCATAAGATTAAATCAAAATTTTTAAGAATTACTAATGTTTTCACCTTTCCAGAACGTTAAATATTGACAAACAAATTTTTTTACAACTAAACTAAAATTTAAAAATCCCATTACATTTTTTAGTTATATAAAATTTTGTCTTCTACTTCTGCCTGGTTGGATCATAGATTAAATTTACGCAAAGAAATCTTATAACAAAGTTTGTTCACTATGTATTAAAGTCCCAGAGTTAAAGAAACAAAATTAATTTTTAAGTATGTTAGTCTGTACGCTAGATAACGCCAGAACCACATATTTTCTAGTTGTTATAAAGAACTGATTGGATAATAGAAGAAAAACGTGTTCTAGACCGAGTTGTGAAAACTTGATTATTTTTGATTTCCTGAAACTTAGCATACAACATATAAGTAGTATGGACAAAATAAAAAATACCGCTTATTTTGCAATTTTTTTAAAGTGCATAGTTTGAGCATAGAAGGCACCCCAACATGAAAATTGAAAATTCTGCCAATCTGATGTGACTTTGAAATTAAATTGCTCAATAACGGCTATACCGATTTTGAATCCGCATCATAACATCGAAAAATCAAATCGTCGATTTACTAGAAATCACCAAACCGAAAGTTCATACCACCGAATTTCATATCATCGAAAGTTCATATCATCGAAAAGTCATAGCATCGAAAGATCATATCACCGAAAGTTCATTACGTCGAAAAGTCATTTAGCACCGAAAGATCACATCACCGAAAATCATATCATCGAAAGTTTGATTCACAAAATCGAAAAATCATATCATCGAAAATCGTAAAATCGAAAAAAAAATCATATCATCGAAATATCATTACATCGAAAATATTCGATGTAATGAATAAATCATTACATCGAAAAATCATACCATCGAAAAACAGGGTGTACTCTCCTCACAGATAAAACTTTTGTAAATTAAAATGTTAAATGACAGCAATATATGTTAATTGGCCAATTCGTTTGAAAATGTACATTTATTTGTGGAATTTTTTTTAAATCAAAATTTTGTATGTGTGGAACGAATGAAAATACTAAATTCTGAATTTTTTATTTATTGCTTTGAAATGCAGTTTTGCCGGCATGCATTTTTAGTAATTTCTTTTGGTTTACATAGATAATATATTATGTGCTATCATATTTTGAAGATAAAGTTTTAGGATTCCAAACAGATTTTTCTACGTTTTTTTGAATTATACTATAGAGCTATTTTTTGAAAATGCGCATGTTTTATAGTTTTTTTTGAGAATGCCTAAACATTTGGTATGTCTAGTATTGACGAAATTTGTATTGTCGAAAGTAAGTGTGTGTCAAGTGTTTGTCAAAAAATCATGAAGTGTGTCAAAACACGAAAATGAGCATATTTTTTGTTTAAAAAATCGTTCATTCTAAGTGATTACGAGTAGTAACATTGAATGTGGAGAAATCTTGATGGTTGGCATTGGTATGTGGGACCAGTACCTTGATTATTGTATTGTAAGTGTGTCAACAATTACTGTCAAGTGTGTCAAAAGAATGATTTCCACTTATTTTTTTACCCAATTTTTTGAAAAAAATAAAATAACTATGTAATTATTTGTATGACTTGAAATGTATTTGAACATGAAATTGAACATGTTTGTATCCAGTTTCAACTCCTCGCAACTTATAGGAACAATTGGAAAATATCAAGTTGTTGCAGATTAAATGTCGTTTTTAGAAAAAATGTAATTATGAGAAAAATATTTCTTTTGTAATCGTTTTGTGTGATTCCACGACTTCTGAATAACAGGAACAGTTGGAAAATAAGTTTGAATTTTTGATTATGCTATAATTTTGGAAATAATAATAAATATTTTAAAATAAAGAAAATATGAAGGGAATGAAACTTCAGAGCTTTGAGGTATCAATGCTTTGATCAGTTATGGTGACATTATTTTTAGTTTTGGGCAGAGACGTATAACAAAAATAAAAGTCTGCAAAAACTTTTAACACACTTAACATTTTTTTTTTGACAAACTTATAATGCCACAATAATAATAATATAATGCCTCAGTAATAATAACAAAATTTCATGTCAAACAAATAAGTAATTTTATTTTTTCCCAAAAAATGGGTAAAAAAATCTTTCTTTTGACATACTTTACAACATTTTTTGACAAACTTATAATACCAAAATTCTCTATAGTAATAATAAAATGTCATGTCATACAAATATATTTCATGTCATACAAATAATTAATTTTATTTTTTTCCAAAAAATGATAAAACAATAAATAAAAATCTTTCTTTTGACACACTTGACAACATTATTTTGACAAACTTATGATACCATAATTCTCTATTATAATAATAAAATTTCATGTCATTCAAATAATTAATTTTATTATTTTCCAAAAAATTGGGTAAAAGGGTAAATAAAAATTTTTCTTTTAACACACTTGACAACATTTTTTTGACAAATTTCTAATGCAATAATCTAGTTTTTGATCTCATATACTAACGAGTACAACGAGTACATAAACATTGAATTTGGAGAAATCTTGATGGAAGAGATTTCTCCAAATTCAATGTTTCTATTCCTAATCACTTAAAACGAACGTTTTTTAAGCTAAAAATATGAAAATCTGCTATTTTTGACACACTTCCAGTATAGTTATCACACACAGCGTCCTTTCGGACGTGTCCGTAGAGTATACCTATTTCTAGGAACCAACATTTTTGAAATCGTTCCAGCGATTTCGTAGGTAATGACGGCCGACCGGCAGACAGACATACATTTTTTTTTTTGCTTTTTTAGAATCAGTACGTCCTAAAACGTCGAGAAATGCCAAAAAAGTGGGGGTAAAAATTTCACTTTTGTTTCATGAATGTAATACTTAGGTCTTTCAGACCGAAGTAATATAAATACATTGCCGGAAAAAAATGATTGAATTGATTTAAAAAAATTCCAAATATTATAATAAAATCAAAAATTCCAACTTTCTTCAAAATCCAAAAATATTCAAGAGAATATTACAAAATAAACAATTCAAACTTTTTTTCAAAAATCCTAAAATTTTTAAAAATTATCATAAAATCAAAAATTTAAATTTTTTTTCAAAATTAAAAAATATTCCAAAAATTATAATAAAATCAAAAATTTAAACTTTTTCAAAATTCTAAGCAATCCAAAAATTATTACAAAATCAAAAATTGAAATTTTTTCATAATTCCAAACATATTGCAAAAATTATAACATATTCAAAAATTCAAACTTTTTCTAAGATTCTAAAAATTATAATAAAATCATAAATTTCAATTTTCGTCAAAAGTTCAAACATATTCAAGAGAATATTACAAGATCAAAAATTGAAACTATTTCAAAATTCTAAAGATATTGCGAAAATCAAAACAAAATAAAAACTTTTTCAAAATTCTAAAAATATTCCAAAACATATAGTAAAATCAAAAATTAAACTTTTTTCAAAATTCTAAAAATATTCCAAAAATTAGTCAAATATCAAAGATTGAAATTTCAAAACCCTAAAAATATTTCCAAAGTTATAACATAATCAAAAATTCAAACTTATTTTCCAACTGTTCCTGTTATTCAGAAGTCGTGGAATCACACAAAACGATTACAAAAGAACAATTTTTCTCATAATTACATTTTTTCTAAAAACGACATTTAATCTGCAACAACTTGATATTTCCCAATTGTTCCTATAAGTTGCGAAGAGTTGAAACTGGATACAAACATGTCCAATTTCATGTTCAAATACATTTCAAGTCATACAAATAATTACATACTTAATTTTATGTTTTTCCGAAAAATTGGGTTAAAAATTAATGAAAATCATTCTTTTGACACACTTGACAGTATTTTTTGACACACTTACAATACAATAATCAAGGTTCTGGTCCCACATACCAATGCCAACCATCAAGATTTCTCCACATTCAATGTTACTACTCGTAATCACTTAGAATGAACGATTTTTTAAACAAAAAATATGCTCATTTTCGTGTTTTGACACACTTCATGATTTTTTGACAAACACTTGACACACACTTACTTTCGACAATACAAATTTCGTCAATACTAGACATACCAAATGTTTAGGCATTCTCAAAAAAAAACTATAAAACATGCGCATTTTCAAAAAATAGCTCTATAGTATAATTCAAAAAAACGTAGAAAAATCTGTTTGGAATCCTAAAACTTTATCTTCAAAATATGATAGCACATAATATATTATCTATGTAAACCAAAAGAAATTACTAAAAATGCATGCCGGCAAAACTGCATTTCAAAGCAATAAATAAAAAATTCAGAATTTAGTGTTTTTCATTCGTTCCAAACATACAAAATTTTGATTTAAAAAAAAATCCACAAATAAATGTACATTTTCAAACGAATTGGCCAATTAACATTTTAATTTACAAAAGTTTTATCTGTGAGGAGAGTACACCCTGTTTTTCGATGATATGATTTTTCGATGTAATGATTTATTCATTACATCGAATATTTTCGATGTAATGATATTTCGATGGTATGATTTTTTTTCGATTTTACGATTTTCGATGATATGATTTTTCGATTTTGTGAATCAAATTTTCGATGATATGATTTTCGGTGATGTGATCTTTCGATGCTATGACTTTTCGACGTAATGAATTTTCGGAGTTATGATTTTCGATGTTGCGATTTTCGGTTGTGTGATTTTTCGACAGAATGATTTTTATTTTTCAATTTAGTGCTTTTTCCGATGTAACGATTTTCGATGGTATGATTTTTCGATGATATGACACGATCCGCCGATTTCATCAAACTTTTTTTTGTTTGATAGATGATTAGTTAGTCGTTTGAAAAAAAATTAATTTATTGTTTTTGTAATTAATTTTTAAATGAAGATATTAAAAAATTTTTTTTAAAGATGGCACAAGGGTCGAAGACCAATTGGAATTTAATTAATTTTTTTTCCAAATTAGTTCTATTCTTACTATTCCAAATTTACAAAATAGGCGTTAATTTGTTTTATTGAGATATTTAATTTTAAAGATTTTAATAACTAAACAAAATGGTAATCTTTTTGTTATTTATTTATGTTTTAGAACATCCGTCATGTGAAGTTAAATTTAAGTTAATTTTATTTATATAAAATTAGACATGTTTCGATAAATTTTGATTTATCATCATCAGTATAACCACGATACAGGACAACTAAACTAAGTATGTACTTAGTTTAGTTGTCCTGTATCGTGGTTATACTGATGATGATAAATCAAAATTTATCGAAACATGTCTAATTTTATATAAATAAAATTAACTTAAATTTAACTTCACATGACGGATGTTCTAAAACATAAATAAATAACAAAAAGATTACCATTTTGTTTAGTTATTATAATTTTGTGAAGTGGGTGAAAATTTTTCACATAAATTACGAAAGATTTCTTTTCTTTCAAAATGAATTTTAAAGATTTTAGTCTGACTAAAAATTCTACCTTTTCATAACTTTTTCAAACAACAAAATAACAAAAAAATTTAAATTCAATTAAATTGTTACTTTTTTTTTAAAAAAATAGATTTATTCTTACTTTTAAATATTTCAAATTTACAAAGAGGTGTTAATTCCTGTTCTTGAGATATTTAATTTTAAAGATTTTTAGTCCGACTAAAATTCTAATTGTTCATTATTTTTGCGAACAATTTTTATCAACAAAAAATTTTAACCACTGAAATGTAGATCACGTTTTTCATCTATAAGATAAGTAAACGTCATATATTTCATGTTGAACTCGATCACACACTCATTAGTATAACGGCTTTAAATTGGAGGTAGGACATCGTAATCGATTCGTTGATCTAATTGATTAATTATTCGTTCAAAAAAGATTCGATCTAAAGCCATTCTTATGAACCAAAAATATTGAAAGAATCGGTCTTTTATAGTATTGCTATTTTAATGAAATAGTGCTATGTTGCGTTTCAATATTTAAAAATTTGATATCTTTTTGTACTAAACACGAAATAATGTACTAGAGCCGTGATATAATGTACTAGTAAGGGGAGAACCCCAATGTCAAATTGCACAAAAAAAAAAAAAATAAACAACATTAGCTCCAGCAGAATATTTTCCAATTAAAAAAACGTTATTACTGATAAAAGATCCTCAATATTTAAATGAACTCCCATTCTTGCATTTGTCTGGGGCTCATTCTGATATTTGGATGCAATGATTTTTATCATAATATATTTTAGTTATTGAACAGTTTATTTTTGCGATATTCCTTAATATTTTGTTGATTATTAACGATTGATCGATTAAACAATGACTTTTTCGATCTTTTAAAGAATCGATTTTTATTAATATGAATAATCGATTCTAAAGAATCGATTCTTTTTTCAATGAAATCCCATCCCTACTTTAAATTCATTTGTGGTATTAATATGAAAAAGTTAATGTGAATTTTACTGATCAGTGTCGGTATACTTTACTGAAGTTATTTTTTTTAATTGCTCACAAAAAAGCTAATTCAAACATTTATTCAAGTCTAGTAAATTGTATTTGTAAAAATTTTATTTTTTTTACAAAATGGTGTTGCATTTTATTAAATGATCTAGATAAAGTATGGTGCATAACTCGATCAAATGACCAATTCCCACTCGTACGATTACAGCCCTCATTACGATCTTGCTATAAGCTGTATACTCGAGTTAAATGAGTATTATCATGGCATCAATATTTTTTATAGCGTTTATACTTCATGTGGAAACGTTGTCAAGCTAATGATTTCAAGCAATACTGATATAGTTGCCATAGCAGTAAGCATATTCTTAAGTTCATTCATTACGGCCGATTTTAAAACTAAATTTACGCTCTAAAAAAATAATTAATTATTTTCCAACGTCAATTATTGCTTCCTCGATTACTGTCATGCGTCTTCGGCTTCGTATGGCAATTTATTCGAGCTATAATCCCTAACTTTACTCCCTTGATGCATAAACTACTATCATAAACATAAAAGAAAACTGTACATCAGTATTTACTATTTTAATAAATTTCAAATAATAGATTTTTAGTGAAGACACACATCACACAATTATTTATTTAATGCTATCATATAGTTAGAGTATGAAAAACAGTAAACATGTGTGCTCGCTAAAATAAAAATTAAACTTAAAAATATTATAACGATGGTTAAGAAACCCAACATAAGTAGGTAATTGATGATGAAATTTCCATATTTTTACCAATGGATTCGCAACAGTGTAGTGCTAAGAATGTGTTATCAAATCAAAGCACGAAGCATGATTAGAGGAGTTTATTGAAAGAATTAAAAGCTTCTATTCCCTTTAACCAAACACAGGTTTTCGAATTGTAAAATTTAAATTTTTACTTATAACTTGAGTTTAATTACTCACAAAAAACCTAATTTATTCAAATCTATTCAAATTTCAGTATAGGAAATTATAATTCTAAAAAACAAATAATGGTAATATATATTAATTACCAACGTATATACTGAGAAATAAATTCAGTTAAAATCTAGATCCCAATATTACTAAAAAAATTGGTTTATAAAAAAATATCATTAAAATGAATTTGATCCATTCGACAGCTTTGTTTTAGCAAGAATAGCTTTGTTTTTGGAAGTGCAACCTTTATAGTCTTGCATACAGCATTTTTGAGTGGAAAATAAAAAATTTCGTTACATCGTTCGTACAAAAATCACATCTCATTATATATATACATTTTGACTGTGTCAATCATCGAACCCGTACTCATAACCCCAAGTACAATTCAACAACCATAGCGCCACCCCCCAGCTAGCACAAATTTGTAGCAATGGAGCTAATGTAACAAATAAAAGTGTCGCCAGATTAGATATGTAACGCAACTGTAGCTCCATTGCGACAGAAAAAGCAAAATTTACGGGTTCGGGTAGCAACGCTTTGGTTTGGGTAGCAACGCTTGGTACAAGTCTCACATATCTTACCGCAGAATGTGTTTATGAGGCTCTAAAATGTTGCCGTATTAGCTCTTACTGCGGCTCTAAATACTGCATGGCGTTGTCTTATACGATCTAGGTAAATCTGCCGCTACCTTTGATGTATCAGTTGTTCTAGCTTCTGTTTTGCGTTGTATCATACGATCTAATCGATCTGGACGTTTTTGGAGTGTTTAAAAACTTCCCATGTTTGCCTTATTCTATATTTCGCGTTCTAATCTTAAACGCTTAGCTTCATCGTATTCATTAGCTAGAGTTTGCAAACGCTTCTGTATTTTCTTCTACATACGTCGTTTTGTTGTGTTGCTGTCGTATTTATTTTATTGGTTTGTTATATGTTTGTTTTGAGGTTTTCATTTATGGTTTCAGGAGTGTAAAACAAAGAACGGTCCACCTCCCCAGAGACCCATGTAAAAGGCTAAGGGAGGTTACAACAGAAGAAGCCGTATATACCCTGAGCTTGTACGTTAGCGGCATGATATTCAGCACGCCCATATCGACACGTACTCACCTTAGTGTTGGGGGCTTGGACGTTAGTGACATGATATTTTTTAGCACCTCTATACCATTCAGCTCTCGGCACGTACTCACCTATTTTTGGAAGCTTGGTATGTTTGATTTATGGTTGTTCAAGCCGAGAATTGAACATTGAACCATATCATTTCAAGGCGAACCCTCTATCCACTTGATCACGAGGAAACGTTTTTTATTAAATTTGTTTTGGCTAAATTTTATATTTAAGCTAAATAATGAAAGAAATTAAAAGAATTTTTATTGGCTAGGTCGAGAATTAAACATTCAACCATATTTAAGATTTTTACATAGCACTGAATTGGAAGGTTTGAATGCATGCTAAACACGTAAAATGAGAAGTGGAGTTTTCATCTAAGAAACTTCTAACCATTACTTTGAATTCA
>OY856186.1:304380378-304442878 GCA_963693315.1 Diogma glabrata
TATTAGAAATCTTCATGGATATAACGAAATTTATGAATACAAAAAAAAATGAAGTTACACTGGAGAAACATTACACAACTAATGTATGTTCGTTCTATAACGTTAAATGATTACAACTTGCATACAGGAAATGATATTTAAAAGGGTAAAACAAAAATGATTATGAAAGCTCGGTGCAGGCAAATCTTATGCGGGTGGGAAAGCAGGGCGAGTCCCAATTACAAAGACTGATCAACAGCCGTACAAATATCAGGAAATTAGAGTATTAGCTTCGTAACAATCTCTAAAGGCATTATGATATATTGGAAATTACCATATTAATTAATTCTAACTTCAATTTTTGGTTGCTATGACTTATGAAATTTTTTTTTATTCTCGTTTGATTTGTTCGATTATAGATTGTATCTTTTCTTCCTTTTTTTCTTTTTAAATCAAGTTTCGCGTTTTAAATAAATACACTGTAAATATCCGTGCTGGATAACAAATCTCCAGGGCAATGATATTACCATTTATACAATTAATAAGACGGGTTGTGGAGGTTCTTCAATTGCTCTCAGCCCCATATTGTCTATTACCCCAGAATCGCTTGGCCTAATATTATATTTCTCAACTAAGTTTAAACTCTTTATATAATTAATAACACTGGGTTGTGGAGGTTCGTCAATTGCTCTCGGCACCATATTGTCTATTACTCCAGCACCACTTGGTTTGCAATTATATTCTTCAACTAAGCTTAAAACAATATTTTCTTTTTTTTTCGGCAGAATCTTTATCATTCTCAATAACCACAAAATTCTCTAATGCTTCTGGAGAAGGCACAAAATTCCTTATTTCAACATTATATTCATTAATATTCATTAGATTAACAACAATACTATTATCGCTAACTTTCACCAATGTGTTAGCCAAAAACAAAAAAAAGCTCCAGGTTAGATCTCCTCAGAGTGTACTAAAAAACTTTCTCTTTTCCTCACAATTAATCCTTACATTGATATTTCTTTTGGTACCTTAATAACAATATCTCTCTCTAAATTCATCTTTATGTCTTTGATTAACCTCCACAAATACAACGTGTTTTCTTTCAAATTTATTTCTGCCCCAAAACCTTTCATTAATCAAACAAGCGAATCGTTTAAGCCAATCCAAATTCCATTTGTCCAAACATTTTTTTTTCTTTCAATAAAATAAAATAAGAATTCATTTATAAGGAAAAAAAAAACTAAAAATAACCTCCCAATAATTAATCAGATCAAGTTCATTCAGCTGCTTTAAGAATTTCTCATCCCCATTAGTTTTACTTTATTTAATTGAATGCAAAATAAATTTTCTCAAAGTAAGTTAAATTCTATTGCTTGTGTAATATTAACCCACACATCCAGTAAATTAATAAGATAAAAAGATATATTCACAACCAAAAATAAAACGAAGTAATTTGATTTAATCAGTTGTTTTCAAAAAAAAATTTTCTTTAGTTTTATTTTATATAATAGAAAGCAAAAATTTTTCAAAGTAATTTAATTCAATCAGCTGTTTTCTAAATTTCTTGTCAGCTTTAGTTTTATTTTATTTAAAAGAACCCAAAATAAAATTTTTCAAAGTAAATTAAATTCTTGTGTAATGTTAAACTCACACAAAAAAAAATTAATAAGATTAAAAAAGGAATATATTCATAACCAATAGTAATGAAACAAAGTCATTTACTTAATTTAATTCACTCAGCTGTTCTTCAAAATTCTTATCATCTTTAGTTTTTATTTTATTTAATAGAACCCATAAAAATTTTTTTGTAATATTAAGCTCACACATCTTAGAAAATTAATAAGATACAAAAGATCTATACGTAACCAAAGGTAATGAAACAACGTTATTTACTGGAATCTAATTCAATCAGCTGTTTTCTGAATTTCCTATTACCTTTAGTTTAATTTTAATCAATAGAAGGCAAAAATTTTCAAAATAAATTAAATCTTGGTTTAAAATACTCAGTAAATGCTAGGTTAAATATGAACTAACTCACCGTACCTCCTCCAATGATGAGAGTCGACATATGACTTTATAAAAAAACTTTTTCTTGATGAAATTTTTGTAGCAAAACTATTTTTATTGACTTTTTCAAAATAATTATTCACTTTAAATGACTTAATAACCAGCAAAACTTGATGAAATTTTTGTAGCAATAGTATATTATTGAATTAGGAGCTAAAGTTGTACTTTTTGTGTTGAGTCTATAGTTTGGCGGCCGACCGTAGGGAGGCCGACAATTATAGACGAAACACAAAAAGTAAGTTTAGCTCTGAATTCAATACACTATTTTTTCGGCAAACGTTTAAATTTGTTTAAAAATATGAAATTAATGCATCAAATTTTTTATAAATATGTTTTAGGTAATCAATTTTCTGAAATTAATTTTTATTGATTTCAATTCATTAAAATGAACTGAAATGCATTCTTTTTTGAACAAATTAATAATATCATGTTATTTTACTTTACTGTCGCCGTAAAAATATGAAAATTACTTCACTGCCGCCGTAAAAATATGAAAATTACTTCACCACCGCCGTAAAAATATGAAAGTTTCTTTACAGCCGCCGGCAGCTAAAATAAAAATGGCGTTACTTTTGCAGCCACCGGCTAAAAAGTAAGACTTTAGCTATTCCCCAGCGGCAGTAAAGTTAAACTTTACAGCCGTTTGCCGAAAAAACTATTTTTTTGACTTTTCAAAATAGTTATTCACTTTAAATGACTTTAAAGATCAGCGAAACTTGATGAAATTTTTGTAGCAAAACTATTAAAACTATTTTTATTGACTTTTGCAAAATAATTATTCACTTTAGATGACTTTAATAATCAGCGAAACTAGACGAAATGTTTGTAGCAAAACTATTTTTTATTGAATAAAAAAGTTTTTTCTGGACTGGATGGTTGCGTGGTTAGACCTGGCTGATGGCCGCTCCTGGCAAGGTCGCCAAAAATGTTGGTTCCTATTCTCCTAAGTAGGCACGCAACAACAACCCGGTCTAACCACACAACAACCCCGTTTTAGACGCTATCGTGGGTTTTATACATTTTTCCCCACTCCACGATAATAGAATATCATTCAATGAATTCCAAATAAAATTCCATGTGTTTCCACCAATAGAAACCCATAATTTTGGTATACGTGATCTAAAATGCAATTTAGCATTTATAAACAAAGAAATTAAAACAAAATTTGTAATTCAAACAAAATCAGTATATGAAAATTAAATGTAAGCTATTTGAAATTAAGAAATCTTAAACCAATATACACCGGGAGTGTAATGTGTTCAGAAATAATGCAACATACACCGAGTGTATAATGTGTACAAAGATTGTAAAAGTGAGCGTGTCACTACATTGTCACTCAATTAATACACAAAAACATTTTTTTTATTACGATCACTACTTATCAATCAATATACCTTTGATATGAAAAAAATTTTTTTTTTTCCGATCGTATTAAATTAAAACACTTCGACTCAATTAATGACTTAAAAAAATTTCACTTCACGAATATTATGGATATTAAAAAGTATCCGCTATCAACTGCGCCAATTACGTATCCGTATAATAATAAAACATAAAAAACACTTGTTTAAATTATTTTAAACAAATAGTAGATTCTTATGAACAATTAATAACGGTGAATTATACGCACTCCTAGAAGGTTCTATGATGTCTTCATCTATAAGTTTCTTTAGCTCATTATCTATCTCTTCGAGCTAAGACTGTGGAAGCCTGTAATTCTTTATATAAACTGGGCGCTTGTCCACGACCGGAATTGACTGTGTATAAAAATTATTTACTGTCAGTTTGTCTCCTTCCAAATAAAATATGTCATTGTATCTTTTACAAATTTCTAGTATAGACTTTTTCGCAAATTTGTCTAGATTATCAAGCTTTATTTCATTTACTAGCCGTCGACATCGATCATGAGTCTGTTCTTTTATCTGTGTGCGCATTATGTAATAATTGCTCAATGGTTCTGTTTTTGGTGTGAACTCATTAAGAACAACTGCATGATTATTTGTGTTCAAGATTTTTATGTGAGCGATACCTTTTTCGGCTACTAAAGAGTTTGCAATGAAAACACCTTTTTGTATTTCTTCATTTAATATTACAGTGTCCTCTTTGACTATAATCCTAACTGGATGCAACATCTCAGTCCTTGGAGGTACTGTAATTTGTCCTATTTTACGTATATGTGTTTCCAATGGTAATACTATCTCATTATCGTCTATTAAAAGTTCCATTGTGAATGTCTCAAAGTCTAATTTTGCGAAATTTTTGGTTAAAAAGTCTCTTCCCAAAATACCATCAGTTACTATTGGGAAAGTCTCATCTACAACATAAAATTCTTGTTTTATTTGGTGCTCGTTTATTTTTAGATATGTTACTATGGTTCCAAGGGAATAGGTCTCAGCCTGTGTTACCCCTGATATTTTACATTTGTTTTCACTGATTATGCCATTTATGTTACCTAGTTTATTTATTTTTATAATTGAAATATCCGCCCCGGTGTCGATTAGTAACGCGACTAATGCGTATGCTTTATCACATGATATAGAAATGTAATTAGTAAGATTATCGTTAATCTTACAGATTTTAATATGCCCGCTTAATTCGATTCTGACTGTTTTTCCTCCCTGGACTCTAGTCCAGGGGAAACCTCGTTTCCCGAGTGTAGAATATGTACACGTCGGTTGTTATTATTTCTGTGATTATAACCTCTATTGTTATAATAATTATTTCCTTGTTTATTTTTAAAATTTGGATTATACCTAACATTTACCTTCGGTGATCCGAAGTTATTATTGCTCGGTCTATATGGCGTATTCGTCCGAGAGAAGTTACTTTATGGTGTGTAATTGTTATTTTTATATGAAGATTTTCTATTTTTATTGTAACGAAATATGCTGGATCTTTTCTCAGCAATTGTCGTTACATCTAATTCAGTAGCAATTTCAATAGCTTCATGAAGTGTACTAGGTCTGGAAGCTATTACTGTGGTTTTAATGTTATCATTTAGCCCGTTTTTAAATGCATTTAACGCTAATTTATCATTTAATTTCATTATAACTACTTTACTAGCTTCACCTTGTTCATCTATCTGTAAACTATTGATTTTTGCTGAGATTTCTTCTACCTTAGAAGCGAAATCTCCTACACTTCGACTACCTTGTACCTGTCTTGCTAAATCTATTTGTAACGATAATGGAGTTTTATTTATTTTATAAACTTTTAACAAAGCATTTTTTAGCTCTATAAATGTTGTTGGTGTTTCACATGTCAACAACTTAAACCTTACTTTATCCGATATTTTTGTTTTTATAACAAATTTTATTGGTTTTCTGTTCCCTGCTTCATCTAAATCTTCATATAAAAATTCAATTATACCTAAACAATTATGTAGCGTTTTTTGTGCGCCTTGGAATTCTGAAATGGCTTTTGAAATGTTGCCAATTTCGAAGGACGCCATATTAGTTTTCGCGCGCTCGTGCTCTGTAGATTTATTCTTTAAAATTTGACTGATACTTGTATGTAATTGTAGAAATTGTTCTTTGACTGTTATCGCTACTTTTTTATTTTCAATGAACGCGGTCTCAAAAGCTAATTTAAATTTAGTTTTACTCTCCTCTAAAGAGTTTGTTTTTCTTAATAAATATATCGCAGAAAAATCCCCGTTGATGCTCTTTTTCAAATTTCTTAGAGTAATTTCTAAGTCTTCGCAAATTTCTTTTATAATTTTAGACATTTGTCGCTACTACTTGCTCTAACTTTACGATTGAAAACATTTTTTAATTTTTCATATATTATTTTTATTAAAATGACTACAATTACAGTTACAATTATAATTTCTACATCAGTTAATAAATCTGTATTTACAGTGTTAACTGTATTGGTTGGGTTGGGCGAATTATTGTTGATCAAGATCTCCTCTGATTTCTTGCTCGTCGCTCCTCCCATCCTTATTCTTTTTTCTTTTCAGTTTCCTTAATTCGGCTCTTTCTTTCTTTAATGCGATTATTTTTTCCTCAAAACTTTTTGTGTATCTTTTGTCAGCAAGCTCAATCAATCTCTTCAAAATCTGAAGTTCTTGTTGGATTCGCAGAAACTTTCCACCCCTGCTCTTTCTTTCTATCTTCGTTTCTACTCCTGGCAAGGTCGCCATATAATGGGTTATATATTATTAAAATTGAGCAACTCTTATATACTTATAATATTATATACATTGATAGTATTATAATATTATAATATAATGTTGCTTGTTTAAGTGACAGCAGATAGCCGTAGCTGCTATCGCTGTGATTTGCCCTAGAGCGTTGTGTACTCTCTTTGCCAAAGGCTGAAAGCGAGAACACTCGGCTGATGTGGAATTTAGGCAATATTTTCCAGAGGAAAATATTACCCAGCTACTATACTTACTTGTGTTTTTTTATGGCAAGATCTCCAGCAGCCTAAGCTTTACTAAATCTCTTACTTTGATGTTGGCTCCTTCTCTTGGACGATTTTTACTTGAACTTTCGTTCAAGGAGAATTAAATAAAAACAATTATATTTATATGCAAAACTTAATACTGAATTTTAATTTAATTATCATTTGTTTATATACAAAATTAGTTTTAATATTTACACTAACAAAATTTTATCATTACAAAACAAAATATAATAACTAATATAAAATTTCAATGTTAGCTTAAATAACTAGAACAATTATATGTTACATTTATTTCGATATTGCAAAGCATAATTAGTTATACCCTAATGTATACAAAAGCTGTTAATTTGTAAATCATTTTGCCTTAATGTATACTATAGTTATTTATTTAGCGTATGGTTTTTTTTGTGACACATTAAAAAATTAAACTTAAAAATAGGTAGACTCTTCTATGAAATCTACCTAAAACAATACATGGATACACATTAAATGAACTTACAATCGATTTGATTGCGTGTCTTTTAAGTAAATTAAAAAGTAAAATATTTGAACATTGGGCAGTACATTTGAACATTAGATGTTTACATCGAGCGAGTCTATCCATGCTACTACATCGGGAGTTGCCAAATGGATGTCTGAGATGTTGCCATTATAACGTCGAATTAGACACACAGTTGCAATGTGTTTTATAGTTTGTTGTGGAGCGCCGCAGTCACACTCAGGGGACTCTGAAATGCCCCACTTGTAGAAAGAATCAGCACAACGTCCATGATTCGTTCTTATTCGGTTTAATGTAGTCCAGGTATGACGTGGCAAATCGAAACCAGGTTGGGTAGAAGTCGGGTTAGTAATAGAAAGGCCAGTTGTGTTGTAATGTTGCCAGGAGGTGTCCCAGGCATCCAAGATATTAAAATCAGTTGCCAGCAGGTTGCTGGCAGTTTTATGTGGAGGCTTTCTTGACTTCAATCGACAACGAGTGTGGTCACCGTAATATTCGTGCAAGGGTAACGTGGTGTTGTTGGTTACCTTTTTATGTCCACGCATGAGAGCATGCGAGCGTCTGAGTGCAGGTGGAGCGATATTGCTTAACACAGGGAGCCAAGGTAAAGGGGTGGATCTGATAGTACCACTTATAGTACGCATCGTAGCATGCAGCTGGCAGTCAACTTTTTGAGTATGTGTGCTATTCAACCAGACTGGTGCGCCATACTCAGCCACTGGGTAAACCAGACTTAGAGCAGTTGTTCGGAGGGTAGCTGGAGTAGCACCCCATGTAGAGCCTGCCAGTTTGTGCAATATATTGTTTCTCGTTTTAAGTTTTTGTGACGTATTTTCTAGGTGGAGTTTAAAAGAAAGAGTTCTATCGAGAGTAATGCCCAGGTACTTTGGCTGTTGATTGTATTTAATGACAGTGCCGTTAAATAACACTGATAGTTCGTGTTTTGCCAGTTTGTTGTTTAAGTGGAAACAGGAGCTCTCGGTTTTACTTAGATTGGGAAATAAACTCCACGTTCGAAAATAGTCATTCATTATCGCTAGGTCAGTTGAGAGCAAATCCTCCAAAACACTCATGTCTTTGTTTTGAGTGGCCAGGGTCCAATCATCAGCGTAACCAAATTTCTTTGATGTTGTGTCAGGAATGTCATGAATGTACAGATTAAAAAGTAATGGCGCCAGGACGGAACCCTGTGGTAAACCATTGTTAAGCATTTTAGACCTACTGCAGGAATTATTTAGATGAACTTTGAATACACGATTACTCAGCATGTTGTTAATTAAACGCGAGATGGTGCTACAAGGTATTGCATTGAACAGCTTATATATAATCCCAATTCGCCAGACCGTGTCATATGCTGCAGTAAGATCGATGAATACTGCGCCTGTTTTTAGTTGTTTTTGATACCCAGCTTCGATATAGGATGTTAGAGCGAGCAGTTGGTCAGTGCAACTGCGATTGGGACGAAAACCAGCTTGTTCAACTGGGATCTGGTCATTCAATATCGGTGCGATACGATTGTATATGAGCCGTTCTAGCAATTTATAGCAGGTGCTCAAAAGGGCAATCGGGCGATAGCTTCCTGGTTCATTGGATGGTTTACCTGGCTTAAGTATCGCTATCACTTTCGTAGTCTTAAAATGTTTTGGTAGGTTGCCGGTTTCTAGGACATTCGAGAAAAATTTAGTTAGCCACTGTTTTACATTTTTTCCAGCATTCTTAAGAAATTCTGGAAAAATGCCATCGTAGCCAGCTGCTTTTCCGTTTTTTGTTTGGGACAGAGCTGATTCTAGTTCTTCGCTACTAAAAGAGTTTGCATACTTCGATGGAGACGAGCAATTGCGCTTCATTTCTCTTAATTTGCGTTTAATTGTTCTCTTTTGAAGGCGATTAATAGAAGCACGAGACATATTTACTATGTGATTTGCGATGTCCTCAGGATTTATTTCATTGTTAGCACGAGTAATTGAGTTTGAGCCACCCAGTTTCCGAAGGAGACTCCATGCTTCCCTGCTTGAATGGGAAAAATCAATGTTTTCAACAGCCTTAATCCACTTTTGTTTTCTCGCGGCGTCCAGTGAGTATATTAAGTCATCAGCCACGTCTGCCTCACCACTACTAAGGTACTCCTCATATAATATATCGCTCTCTTTACTCCAGCCAGGAATATATTCTTCACGAAAGCCTCTTGGGATGCATTTCTTTGCAGTTGAGATGATGGCTCCAACAAATCTATCGTAATTTTTAGGAATGGGTTGGATCCAGCGAATCACTGCATCCAACTTCATCCTATATTTATCCCAATCAGCTTTGTTAAAATTCCATCTAGGTTGAGGAGTAGAGTTAACGAGTGCAATTTGGATTCCTACCTCAAGAATTACTGGACGATGTTGAGAGCGTGGAAAACCTTGTAAGACAGCCCTAGATATTGGAATAGGGTTACGTTGTTCGTTTTTTGTGGAAAAACAGAGGTCGGGATTGTAATCACGTCGCCATCTTGCAGATCTAAAGGTTTTCAAGTCTTTCGCATCATATACCAGGAACATGTTGTTATCATCCGCCCAGTCGGTCAGTTGCACGCCATTGGTATTATTATTTGAGTAGGACCACTGAGTGTGATGGCTATTGAAGTCACCAGCATATATTGCTGGATGATAAAATAATGGTAGAGTAGCAGCTGGCCATCCTGTATTTGGAGGCTTGTATACGTTTACAATTTTCGTGTCCGATATATCAACAACAATAAGATGTATATCGTTGTCCGTCTGTGTAAGTACGTGCGTGCAGTTCAGGATTTCTGACTTAACATACGTGGCAGATCCATATGATTGATGGTAAATAGCACTAATTAATTTGTAACCAACAATGTTTCCTCTAGAGGTAAGTTGCGCTTCATCTGCTGCATGCGTTTCTTGCGGAATTATAACGTCGATGTCGTAATCTTTTAATAATCTTTGTAAATGTTCAGTTTTTGACTTGCTTATGCCTTCAATGTTCAATTGCAAAATACGGACTGAAGGTCCAATATTTTTTGTCTTATGGTGCTGAAAAGTACCGTTGTTATTGTGATTTTGATTTTGGTTTTGGTTCATATTTATTTTTTTTTTTTTTTTTTTTGTATCACAGCCAAGAGTTCGAAATGAAATGTTTGGCTACCAAGTTGAAATAGACTATTTGCGTAATCCAGGGTGCAGCACGAGGAGCTTATCTATTTCACACACCCCTATACCCTATACTATAGTAAAAAGGTGTTATAAATATGTTCTCTAAATGTATACTATAATAAAAAGCTGTTAATTTGAAAATCATTTTGTCTTAATAGTCTAGGCACATTGACTCATTTACAGAGATAAAAAAAGAAAAATGTTATCCAGATACATACGTTTTCAAATAGTTAAAAGGGTTAAATTCAACATAAGGAAAATGTGTTATGTGCCCTAGAAGGTTAGGGGATGATTTTAGGGGTTGAAAAGGGGTGAAAATGGATACATCTCGTGTTTTTTGCAATTTCACGCGAAATTTGATGTCCTACTGAAAAATGTTAAATACAAAAGTTGTAGATCTTGGAAAAATCTACAACTTTTGTGTGGGTCATTTTTTAATATAACCTCAAAATTTCAGAAAAAAATGCAAAAAATCAAAAACTTACAATCATCGTAGAGAGGTCATACAGGGCTCATTTTTTTCGTTTTGACGTCTACTTTTCAATGAAATAATAAAACAATACAACTTCTATTTAAAAACATGTCTAAAAATTGAAAAATATAAAAAATTTAATTTTGCAAAAACAAATTTTTCGGTTATTGTTTATAATTTGTTATAAATAAAAAAAATTTTCAAAAACTAATAATACCATTGAATTGTACGGGAAAAAACACGAAGAAACATATGTTTTACTATTTAAATACATATTTTATTTTTGTACAGTACTGCTATAAATATTGTAATAGCATATTTCGTGTAGTTGAAAGATGTCATGTAAGTACATACAATGCCATCGACTTTTACTTTAATAAGAAAAGTTCCTCATTTCTCGCGATGAAATTAATTAATTCAATTATTTTCTACATATTTTGATAAATAAATCGTCTTATAATTAACTTTTGTATACAATTATTTAAAACATGCTTTTAAATAATTGAATGATTTTTTTAAAATGAATTCTGAATCTAATTTAACTTGCACCGAATTTATAATTGAAATTTATATCAACAAAATCGATTGTTAACAATACTACTACTACTAATAATAATAATAATAAAAAAATAATGGAGCTAAATGACAATAATGAAAAACTCAATTTTAATCAAGTTGATTTTTTAATGAAATATGCTCAAGTACTGATAAATATCATACATTTACACTTTATATACATAAATATTATACATTTATTATGCGATTTATTACATATTTAATAATGAACACATTATGCACACTAAACCAATTTTTGTCTTTTCGCTAATTGTAAGTTTGGCTGATCATCATCGATTAATTGCTCGTCGAAATATGTGACTTCCTCATTATCTTCAATCGTTTCTTCATCAAATTCCTCTGGAAACTTTTCCATAGCAAGATTTTCTGAGTTGAAGATAATACTTGGTTGTTCAATTTCATCAGGATTATCAGAAATTTCATCAAAATCACTTAAATCTTTTGAAACTTTTTCAACGTTTAAACAACTTTCAGAACCATGGCATTTTGTGCATAACTCTGTGCATCGCAACCCATGCTTTCTGCCACCGCATCTATTGCCCTCACATCCAGTCTCACAACTGCAACAAATTATCTTAAGTAACTCATCTGGAATAAGTGAGTCATCTGTATAATGTGGCATAAGTATTTTTGTATTATTTACAATCACTTGTTTCCAGCCCCATTTCTTTGCATTTAATGTATGTCCAAGCCACATTTGTAGTTGGAAGTATACTCTGTACGAGTGTTGAACTGCTGCTCCAACAGAAGGGGGTAATTTTTCGAATTTAAAAGTCGACTTTGCAGTTAATAATTTAAACTGTGTAAATCTTAAATCATCCAGTGGTATTTTAGATTTATTTGATTGATAAATCGATGCAATCAGTTTACAACCATTTCGAGCAATGACTTTGGGATCTGCATTACTTTGATAAAAGGGCAGTGCTAATTCTTTTAACTCAGGAGTATTAATCAACAAATTAAAACTTGTTGTTTTTCCTTTGCCAGCAAAATCGGATGTTGTATCACATCCAGTAAAACAATGCAGAAGAGCAACAATAGAAGAAAAATCATCATGATTAAAACTGTTTGACGAATAAATTAAATTGCTAACATTGGCTGTGCCTGGTTTCAAAAAGTAAATGTTAGATTTATTTGAGTTTAACTGATGCAAAAGAACCAAAAGATCGATGTCTTGACCAACAACAACAACCGTTTTTTCATATTCGATGACGCCATCTTCTGCATTTGCGATCTTACTTTTCTCGGCAATTTCTATGGCTGTATTAATGATCAATGTATCTGCATCTTCAGCAGCTTGTTTACATAAAAATCCAGCAAATCTGAATGCTTTTGATAACTCTTTGATTAATGCATTCTTATTTGTGTCATTTGACAAAAACTTCTCTTGTGTGTACGTTATTTTTGTCTGTGGTTCAATATTAAATGAAGGAATTCTAGAATTAATTTTTCGCCTCAAGCGTTCGGCTGTTTTTGTTGCAGATATTGATGCAGTTGAATTGTCACTATCAGCCTCATTGTCTGGATAACCATCAAATACTATGCAACTATTATCTGCGTAATGATTCTGCAGAAAAGTCAAATATTTATCAATAATTACTTCAATCGTGTCATTTTTTTGCCAAATAACTTTATGCAACAAAAATCCACCATCGATAACATGCACTATATTTTCGGTACTTGGTAATTCATCAATGCTTGTAAATTCTTTATAAAGTTGCGATTTTACATTTTTTCTAAAGCCATCTTCTGTAAAAAGTGATAGTGGATATGGAGCGAGTTCGTATTTTAAATGCTTCTTCATGTCATCTTTACTATTGATCTTAAGGCATATTCTTTGAAATAATAATAATGGATTTATTGGAACTGTCTCATTATCTACTTTAACTGATGATTGAACACTTTTGAGAGATAAAACTTTGTTACTTCGAGTAAACTTGACACTTTCAAAACTCTGACCAATTATTGATGTAATAGAATTCATGCCTACATCGTATGCTCGATGACAATTAGTAGAGTTGTTACCGACAATTCCAGAAAATACAGACATGAGATGTTGTATTTCTGGAAAAGGATTGTGCATATTAAAAAAGACCAATAATTTTTCAAGATCTGCAGCATCTCTTGCAATTCTCGACTCTCTGGAATCAACATGCTGTTCAGAAGTTGAATAAGAAACATTGCAGAAATTTTCCATTTCATTACAAACTTCAACTAAAACAATCTTAGTTAATATAAACTTTGTTAAAACACTATCAGCCATTCCACGTCCATGTGTTAGTCCACCTTGACTCTTCATACATCGCATTAATACTTGTTCTATAATCATGTCTGTCCAAACTCCAGACCAAAACTTGTCAGTGCGTCTAGTTGTAAAAAAGCTTTTTGTTGTAAATAGTTCGTACTGATACTCATCCATTGCATCTTTTAACTGTGACATATCTTGATAATATAAATGAGCAGATTTTGCATAATTATTGTGGCCGCTGGCATGAAAGTATGGAAGCATCCGTTTCGTACATTTCAAATCACCCGAGCATTCTGCTTTTGTAAAATCTCTTACGATTGATAACATATCCCAGTATTGAACCCAAAGTTCTGCAGTGGGCCCTTCTTTTTGTAACTTTTCAATTTGCTTCATAAATTTATTATTTCATTATTTTATTATTTCATTAAAGGTTGTTTTATTATTTCATTGTTGCTCATTGTTGCATTGTTTTATTGTTTCATTGCTGTTTTATTATTTCATTAAAAAGTAGACGTCAAAACGAAAAAAATGAGCCCTGTATGACCTCTCTACGATGATTGTAAGTAGAAAAATGTAACTTTGAAAACAACGTGTTTCGGACCGAAAAAAATGAATCTTTCAAACAGTTTTTAATATTTCAATCTAAAATTTTTTTTGTTGTTTGGGACACAAAAAGGAGTACTTTCAGCAAGTTTGGTTAAAAAATATTTATTTTTGAGAAATTGACAAGTAAAAAACAAAAAAAAATTTTTTTTTGATTTTTTGCATTTTTTTCTGAAATTTTGAGGTTATATTAAAAAATGACCCACACAAAAGTTGTAGATCTTTCCAAGATCTACAACTTTTGTATTTAACATTTTTCAGTAGGACATTAAATTTCGCGTGAAATTGCAAAAAACACGAGATGTATCCATTTTCACCCCTTTTCAACCCCTAAAATCATCCCCTAACTTTCTTGGGCACATAACACATTTTCCTTATGTTGACTTTAACCCTTTTAACCATTTAAAAACGTAGGTTTCTGGATAACATTTTTTTGTTTTCCATATTCAACGTGCCTGGACTATAATGTATACTATAATAACAAGCTGTATTATGTAATTTAAAATTTACTTTGTTTGAGTGTATATATTAACATTTTAGTAACATCTTGATATGTTATATGTTACACACTAAATAGAAATAATTTTCTAGGTAATTTCACTACTCATTGATAAATAAATTGTTAAAACAATTTATTGAATTTATTGAAATTTATTGAACATTTTTCTAATTAAACATGAAAATTTCACCAATCAATTTGACTAGTAGATTTGGTAGATACACCAATTTTTACAATTATCATGCCAACTCACTGACATTTTAGTGCCCACTCTCTAATATTAAAATGACAACTCACCGAATTACAAGTGAGCTTCTCGTATTTATACTGATTGAAAACGTCGAAATCGATGCGTTCGTATGCCATGTTTTCAACAATTACGAATTGTGTGTTGGTAAAGAGAATGTTAATAGACACAGTCGCGACTGTTAACATACATCATCATAACAAGCTTTATAAAAAAATATATATTCATTAGTATTCTTATTATAATTATCCAAAAGACTGACGTTTCTGCTTTTGTGATGAAGAAGACGCAAACCCACTGTTGATGACATGCTGATACTAGACCAGAAGCAGACATGGCTTCCAGCACTATTGCGGGGTAGTCTAAATTAACAGGAGTCGCATCTGTAATGAAGCGCTGCTTAGATTATAATAACTGTATCCAGGGATACAGTTATGATCCAAGGGTATACTATTAAAATAATAAAAAAAAACCAATATGGCCAAAGCCCGGAAAAAATCTCTATAGTAAGGTTTTCTCTTCTAATAGACCATGTTGGCCATGTTAATAATTCACAAGTAATTCAAAATAAATTTGGTAGTAATATGTACTAATAATTGCAATGAGAAATAATTGGTACTAATATATAATATAACAAAAAAAGAATTACTTGTCTGGTTGTACTGGATTGTGGTAATCTTGAGGGTTGAACGGTGAAGTGGCTTTCGTCCGTGTATGCCACTTAATTTTTTTCCAAATTCAACTTTTGTAATTTGTTATAATGAAATATTCACTTTCTCGGTACTATTTTTGATAGATAGTTCCGAAGATATGCCCTCCCCTTTATCTTCAATCCTGCTGATCTACTTGCACAAACCGCCGACCGACACGCAGCAATTTGTGTGTCCCACTTTCTCCAAGCAAAATTCTTCAATCACGTTCAATAAAATACCGTAGTTTAATCTTATAGATTCTTCACGAACCATATACAATATTTTAATTTTTTCCTTTTAACAGGTCGTTCAATAAGTCCGTAGGATAAGTAAGAAAAAAACAACATTTTGACAAAACTCGATTTTTTTATTCAACATAGTTGCCTTCGAGGGCGATACAACGAGTATAGCGATTTTCCAACTTTTCTATACCACTTTTATAGTACGATTTCTCTTTCTCGTCAAAATAGGCCTCAGTTTCAGCGATTGCTTTATCATTGGACTTAAATTTCTTTCCAGCAAGCATTCTCTTGAGATCTGAAAACAGGAAAAAGTCGCTGGGGGCTAAATCTGGAGAATATGGTGGGTGGGTAAGCAATTCAAAGCCCAATTCATTCAATTTTGCCATCGTTTTCATCGATCTGTGAAACGGTGCATTATCTTGGTGAAACAACACTTTTTTCTTTTGCAAATGTGGCCGTTTCTTTGCGATTTCAGCCTTCAATCGATCCAAAAGTTCACAGTAATACTCGCTGTTGATGTTGGTTCCTTTTTGGAGATAGTCGATGAATATTATTTCGTTCGTATCCCAAAATACAGACGCCATCACCTTACCGGCCGACTGTTGCGTCTTTGCTCGCTTTGGATTCGGTTCGTCGACTGCTGTCCACTCAGCTGACTGTCTTTTGGATTCTGGTGTGTAATTGTGAAGCCGTGTCTCATCCATTGTCACATATCTACGATAGAATTCCCTTTTATTGCGGTTTAACAGTGCCAAAGACTCCTCCGAAGCATCGATTCGTTGTTGTTTTTGGTCGACTGTGAGCTCACGCGGCACCCAATTTGCACAGAGCTTTCGCATACCCAAATGTTCATGTAAAATGGTAAAAACACTACCATCTGCTACCTTTACAATGTCAGCTATTTCGTGCACCTTCAATTTGCGATCGTTCATAACCAATTCGTGGATTTTTTTTATGTTTTCTGGAATAACAGCCTCATTTGGGCGTCCACTGCGCTCTGCATCTTTTGTGCTGGTACGACCACATTTAAATTCAGCCATCCACTTCTCTACCATTTGTCTCGATGGAGCAGAGTTTGGATAATGTTTATAAAGCCATTGTTTGGTTTCCACTGTATTTTTTTTCATCAAAAAGCAATGCTTTATTAAAATTCGAAATTCACTTTTTTCCATTTTTTTTCAAAAACAAAAGTTGCTTCACACAAAATGCTATAACTCACGAATAAATAGTCAGATTGCTGTCAAATTTATACACGTATCGTTTGAAGGTTAGTACTAAATAAAAATCATATGGGAAAAATTCTAGTAACGCCATCTATGTGTCATCCTACGGACTTATTGAATGACCTAGTATTTATAGTACAGTCCAGCTACATGACATACATATGATCAAAACACCACATATAAAAACATTTCTTCCTTTTGAAATCTTTTTAATTTTTATTTAAATTTAAATCTTATATTTTCTTGCTAAACCAAAATTCACTTCATGGAGTTAATTAGTCATCAAACTGATACGTCGCGAACGAGTAATTTACCAAATTTGTTTTGGAATATTATAAAAAATTCCGATGATTGATTCTATCAATTCAGACGAAGCAATTAATTCGCGACTCGGTACGCATTTTGGTTTTTCAAATTATTATTTCTAGTTTATCTTTTTTTTTAAATTACAAAACATGGAAAAAAAACCTTTAGTTTTCACAATTTTTTTATCATCATCCACGAAAATCGACCGACTTTATTTTATAATATAAGTCACACACTCAAAATTCATAATGTCGATTATTATTTGATTTGATTTTTTTTTATTTAAAAACGAGCGTATTGATTTTATATTTTCAATATTCAAAACTGAACTGACTGAAAAAATGTGAAAACATTCTATAAATAATTTCTAAACGAAAGGGAGTGAAGGAGATGACCATTCAAAAAATTTGTATACTTCTTTCTGTTGTTTTATTTTCCCAAACAAAGGAATTTAATCGGTTTTTTTAGAATGAGATCGTCGAACAATTATAAAAAGGAAAGAAGGATCGACAACATATAATTCGTGTTTGTTTTGTTTTCAGTTAGCAAAGTTATGTCAAGAAAATGAAATAACAATATATCGTTAGCATTCTAATTTCTAAATGAAAAAGATGATAACAACTTCAAACATTTCAATATGAGATTGTATCTGACAGTATCAACAAAAATAAAAAAATGCATTTACAAGTATATGAGTTTTACATTTGTTTGATTAAAACAAAGTAGAAGAATGTTTACGAATTTAAGCAATGCTAATTGTGAGATCGATAGTTTTTTTCATAGAAATTGATAATGAATCAACACGACGTGTTGTTGTAGCAACGCGATTAATTAATGGTTTTGATAATGAAGCAGGTAATCTATTTCCGTTGTACTAAGTTGTTGTTTTATGTAGTTACGGACGTTGAATTTTAGGATTACCAAGTAGTCAGTTTATAAGGGAGAGAAAAAACAGAACAGAAAATTGAATTTGAAAATTGATACTGTGGTTATTAACCCATTAAAAGAAAACAAGAAAAAAAATCTTTGCATAGCAAACAAAAACAATTTAATTTAGCACCTTATTTTCTGATTCATACGCCCCAGGAACAAATGTACTCGCCCATACACACACACGTGTCCACACCGATACACACACTCACCCACACCCTCACGGCCACATCCATATTAAAAAAAAATTTAGTTCACTCACCCCATAAGTAATCCGGATCCCACCTCCATATCAGGCGTTCAGCCAGTCATCTCTTCGTTGCAACTATCTAGTACTGCTTTCGTAATGCCATGCGCCAACCCAACTACTAATCGATAACTTAACAGCACTTTGATGCAGAAGGCCAAAAACAAACTGATTCCATGCAAGAAGGATCTTTTATGTATTATTGAAGGTTAGGTATTTTAAATAACGTGGCAATGCTTCGTTGGTTTACTCTAATTTCCGTCATCCACCATATTATTCCGGCCGACTGTCTCACGCCGTATGACTCACGTTTACGACACAAAGTATATATATTGGTTATTCCTTTTTTTCCAGGTTATGTCCTACCGTAGTAGTTACAAACAAACACCTACATTTGGCATTATTAGCTTTTAATAATTGCTTTATTCATTTTTATTTGGTTTTATTCACATTAAACTACTATATTTATAATAATAATTTCACTAACATATTTTTTTTTTTTTGTTTATTTGTCTTTTGATTTTTGTTTTGATGCACGCCCAAACTAAAGCGTGTGTAAATTTTTCTTTCACAAATTTAACAAATTTTTCTTTAATAAATTACGTTAATCTAATACTAGTTTCCCACCGCAGAAATTTACTATGTAGTATAGCAAATATTTGATATTAGTTTGATTTCTCACCGTTCATATTATATTAAAATAATGTTTCGGTGGGAAACCAAACCTAACTTGACACTAGAATAAAATTGATATATCAAAATACCGTACTGTCAATTTTATATTTGATATTAGCGTTATAGTTTTTAAAATGAAATTTACAACCCAGAGAAAATCAAACTAGATTTAGACCAGCCCTGCCATTGTTTTTGAACAGCATAAAATACATATAAGTTTTATTCTATAACGTCTTTTTTAAATAATTCTCTCAGGAAAACCAAACGTCTACGTTGACTACGTTTTTCATGTCCTATTCCTTTATAATGCTATACTAAACATATACATATCATAATCAACAATTAATACATACACTTTATTTTATTAAATATCAGAAATGAATCTTACAAGCTAAAAATCGCAAGAAAACACAATGTTTACAAATTCCATAAAATGACATTTCACCTATAAAATAATAATTACGTTTCACACCGTCGATATTATACTTTATTTGATAAGTATTATATTTACTAGCTAGCAAATGAAAATAGCAAATTTAAAATAATTGTTGTGATAGTTTGCTTTCACACCGTTGCTATTATACTTTATTAAACTATACTAGCTAGCAAATTGCTACGGTGGGAAACTAGTATCAGTTTAAATTTTTCTTGGTTTTATCCTACCAACTATGCTATTATAATATTAAAGTTTTCATTTCATTCTATAAATTTTAATTTTTCTACATTACGAGTTAAAACTATGTTCACTAAACAAAGACAAATCTTCACCACAAAAAAAAAACAATTTAGGTTATAATATTAACACACAAAAAAACGAAAATTAACACGCACTTTCAGTTTTGCTTTTCTTTAATCTTCGAATCTTTTAATTTAGATTGTTGAAAACTATTAAATATAAGTATACTGTGACTTATTGTAGGACTACTGTGGAGGCTTTATTTTTACCATCTTTACGGCCTGGGCTGCCTAATGTTCAAAGACCAATTAAAATTTTGTCTTTTATTTTTTTTTTAAAGAAATTTTAATTTCTATCAAGGCAGCACAAAAAAATAGTAATCATCACAAACCAATATTACAATTTCCGGTTTTCTTTTCATTTTAATAACTTTTATTATTTACTTTAATTTTTTTTGACCATTTTATGTTTAGAAATCACTTATTTCCAAAAACTGTTTCAGAATAAAAACATGAATTGATCTCCAAAAAGAATGCCTCATTACATTTTATAATCTAATTTCTTGTGGACAAAAACAAAGTCCAGCAACTTTGAGAAAATATATTCTACGTTCAATTTTTCGACATTGTGAGTGAGTTTGATAATCTTTTTTTTTCGTTTATTTTCTATTTAAATGTTTTGAAGAAATAGTCGTTACATTTGAATTTGAACTCTTTATTTGTTGAGAGAAATGAATTATTTTAAGATGTTCGAAATATTTTTAACAAATTGTCGAAGAGTTTGAAATGGATTTCATTATTGAATGTGAAAATTAGACAGACGTTACAAATGGTTCCTCAGATACCATTACATGCGGGATCACGTTTCTCTTTCAAACTAATCCAGACCTCAGAATCTTTTATCTTAGTATGAAGGTTAACCTAACATTTCTAAAGTTCAACAAAACATAAAAAGGTGAAAAATCTTATCACCAGAATATAAATATATAAGTATATACAAAAAAAAATTAAACTACTTATCTTAATGAGTTGATTGGAGACGACCTCTGCTGGGCACGAATGTCATATTCCCTTTTCCTTATCCAGATCACAATTTCTTTATAAATTCCTTTTTCAAAAACCCAACTTCTTTGCAAACTCCTTTTCCAGATCACAATTTTTCTTTATAAACTTATTTCTCCTAGTAATACTTCCCTCGAATACAGGATGATGGATTCGAGTCAACCCGCGTTGTCGTCGATTAATATGGCTTTGTCCCGTTGATCATTCAATAATAAAAAAAAACAAACATATAACACGTATTAACATCATCAGCTTTGAATAGCAAAATAGGACTGTCAGATTTGATTTTTTGTTTTTTTGTTTTCGTTAGGTTGCTTTTGCGGTGTGAAAAATAAAAATTGCTTGTTCACGAGTCTGTCTTGTAGTGCTCGCGAATATTATAATTTTTTGAATATTGTTAATTAATGTACCTATCTAGTAGTGTACACGTAATATGAAAAATTCACTTTAAACGAGCCTATCTTGTAGTACACGTAAAAATTATAATTTTTGAATTTAATTAATTAATGTACCTATCTTGTAGTATACACTTATAAAAAGAAAATTCACTGCAATCGTGCCTGTCTTGTAGTACACGAAAAGATAAAAAAAAATTAGTCAAATAATTTCTTACCTTATTTCAAATTGAATTTTTACGTCTATCTAGTAGTGCGTAAAATCCAAATCGTAATGCTGTCGTGAGTGCAGGCTCGAAGTGGTCGTGTAGTTTAATGCAGCGTGATCTGCAACTCCGTTGAACGGTTTATACCTTTAGTTCTGGATTTCACAGTCTTTGTTCATTCTCTCTTCAAGACTTTCTCTAAAATTCGCAATTTACCAATCAGAATACAGCGTGGAACGAGTATATTGTACTCGCTTTCTAGAAAGATTCTCTTGCTATGACTTTTTGGTAATATCAAACAACACAGAGCGAGTATGTTCTCTGTAGGATTCTCTGGTTATTTTGATTTTGATTGCGAATGAAAGAAAAATCTCGAATTCGTAAGATGTGTGAAGAAATCACTTTGATTTAGTTTTTATTTAATAAATCTAGCACTGTTCGTTTCACTTTCACGACACAATACACTTCACTGTTTGACTGCGCCAATTTTAGAATTAGGACTTATAAAAGATTAAAAAAATTAATTTATTTACAAATTTTATTATTTAAGTCCTAATACATCGAGTTCTACTTTAAAACTAAACTAATTATGTTATATTTCTAATAAGCTAAAGATATCATGGTGCTTAATATACATTTTATTATTTTATAATTTATTATTTCATGTGAACTTAAAATGTTATTAAACGGATGTATCGGGTTTTCTTGTGCGAACATTCTAATTGCCATGCAGGTTGGAATGTTGGAATGTGCATATCAGCTATTTATTATAACATGACTTGTATCAGGCTTACTTGTGTGAATTTGCTATTTGCGGTGCAGGTTGGAATGTTGGAATGTGCATATTAGTTATCTATGGTAACATGACTATATATATATATATATATATATATATATATATATATATATATATATATATATATATATATATATATATATATATATATATATATATATATATATATATATATATATATATATATATATATATATATATATATATATATATATATATATATATATATATATATATATGTGTGTGATGTGGTGTTGTGTTTATTCTTCGAATGCGCCTTCTGTTGTTGAGTTCATTTAAATCATTCACAAAAAGTGCACAAAACCATAGCAGAATTTGTTTGTTGATGTTAGGTTTCGATTGCTTAGGATTCATTAAAATCTGTTGCATAATTTTAAAATGTAATTCAATTTATTTGATTGTAATTTTAAGTTTTTTTGTTGCCTTTTTTAAGACTAAAATATAAAAAATATAAAATCTCGGATACTTTATATGTATATAATTAATTAATTCAACTATGTTACCCCTAAGTCAATAACTTAGAATCAAAATTATTTAAAACTTTTAAAAAACAGCATATACAATGATTAACAGGATTAGAAATGGTTTACAGTTGGCTTAAAACTACAAAACTAATAAAATTAGTAGTATTAAACATTGAAAATTTACAAAAGCATAGTCACAACATTACTGGTAAAAAATGGAAACCATTGACTGTACGAACAAGACGATGGAGGTTATGTCATTTGAACTCAAATTAAATAAGAATTTTTAACTGTATATATATGTTTATGATTAATTGGTTTAACTAATGTTACCCTTAAGTCAATAACTTGACAACTTTCATTTTTTCATCGATCAAAGTAACGGTTGCAAGAAGACGTTGTTTAATTTTGCTGCTGTCAATTTTTTTTTATTTACAATTTTTATCGAATTTAATTTTTTTATTTCAAATTATTATTTTAAATTATTATTTTAGAATAATTTTTTAATTTTTAGGGATACAATACATATTAATAATTTTTCTTTTTGTTTTGTAGGTAAGGATTTTCTAAAACAAAATATTGAAAAGAAAACAATAAGTGAAAGAAAATTATAAGGGATAGGATAAGAAATACTTGTATTTTGCAAAAAAAATTAGAAGAAAAAATTAAATCAGATAAGTTTTTCTTATCATTCAAATTTTTATTTTATTTATTTTTATGTAGAATTGTAGTTATTTTATTAGTTTCGTTGGTAGTTTTCTTGTGGTCTTGTTGACTCAATAAAAGGTTTTAAGTACACTTTATGTAAAGTTTCCTGTCTTTGAGTTACATCTTGTTTTGATGTTTCTAAAATAATATTTTGTTTACAATTTCATAATTTTAATTGTCGATTTTAACAGTGAACCTAGACTTAGATTCAGGTTGTCCAGCTGTTGAAGTAGTCAATTTCAATTTCAGTTTGTTTGTTTTCGCATTACTGTGGTTTTCGTATGTATGTTTTTCATTGATATTTCTCTATGAATTAAAATGGCAAAATTATCTATTAGCTATGCGAACATAAGAGGATTGAATATAAACCTTAATTCAGTCCATCTTTTTCTTGAAACTATGAAACCTGATATTTTGTTTTTAACGGAAACGATTATCAGTGCGCGTGCTGTGACCTTAGATAAAAATAGATACCTTTGTCCCAATTATGAACTTGAATCCTCTTTCTACATTAAGCATGGAGTTTGTGCTTATATTAGGGATACTATACCATATGTGAGATTAAATAAATTTGAATTAAATGCAAAATGTCACAATATGGTGTCACTAAAAATTAGTTGCCCAAGTCAAACGCTGTTTGTCTTTGGACTTTACCGTTCACCTAATTCACCTGAGAACTCTAATTTTTTTCATGACTTATCTGAGAAGATAGATAGGTTGGTTGAGTATCCTAATGCAAAGTTTATAGTTCTTGGAGATTTTAATGTCCACAATAAAGAATGGCTTACACACAGCTCTAAAACTGACGAGGTTGGTAGACAGGCTGAGTTGTTTGCTCTTTATCACAATTTTACTCAAATAATAGACCAGCCAACCAGAGTTCCTGACATTCCTGGTCAAAGTAGTAATTTACTTGATTTATTTTTGACAAACGATCCATATCTGGTTCAATTTAAAATATCAGAACCATTGGGTGGTTCAGATCATAATTTGATCTCCACACAACTAAATATACAAATTCCAAAACAATTTAAAGCGAATCCTCGCAATGTTTGGGATTACAAAGCTGCGGATTGGCAAGGACTTAAAAGTTTTTTTAGATGTTTTCCTTGGAAACGCTATTGCCTTACCGGCCAAGACCCAGACATAGCTGCATCAAATTTTTCTGAAACTGTAATTGATGGTATGCACAGATTTATTCCTAATAAATTGATCATTCCAAAAACTGATCTATGGTTTTCTAGTAAATGCAAAAAAGCTATAAAAGTTAAAAAAAAGGCTTTTCGAAAGTTTAATCAAAACAAAACCGATGAAAACCTTAGACAGTACCGTAAAGAGAGAAATTTATGTCGTAAGTTAATAGATGAAGAGAAACATCTATTTAATAGGAAAAAAGCATCTAAATTCGCAGAACATCCGACTGGTTCACGCAATTTCTATAAAGCCGCAAAGGCTGTCCAAAGCAACTTTTGTAAATCTTCCCTACCGCCTCTTGTTAATAGAGATGTCCCTATCATTGATCCAAAAGAGAAAGCTAATTTGCTTGGGCATTATTTCTCTTTAAATTCTACTTTAAAAGAACCTAATTTCCAACCTAAACCTATTTCTAAAGTTTCTTATAAAATGAGGCGGATAATTTTTCGGAAAAACATTGTTCGAAAAATGCTTTTAAAAATCAATACTAACAAGGCAACAGGCCCTGATTTTATTCCTCCAATTATACTTAAAACATTTGCTAGGGAGCTAGCACCAATCCTCACTAAAATCTTCTATTTGTCATATAAGAAAGGAATTTTTCCTGAAATTTGGAAAATGGCTAGTGTACAGCCAGTTTCAAAAAAGGGCAGTAAAACTGATCCTACGAATTACAGACCCATTTCAATTTTATCGGTAGTTGCTAAAATTTTTGAGAAATATGTCAATTTTAATTTAATGAGCTTCTTAGAGTCTTCCAAATTAATTAATGAGAGACAATATGGATTTCGAAAAGGAAGAGCGACGGGAGATTTGCTGTCTTTTGTCACTCATATCTGGAACAAGTCGCTTGAAAACTTTGGAGAAACATTCGGTGTTGCTCTTGATATTTCCAAGGCATTTGACAAAGTTTGGCATAACAACCTTATATGCAAATTGAGATCCTATGGTTTAGACGAGCAGCTTATATCTTGGACACAGAGCTTTATATCTGATAGAAAATTTCGGGTCAATGTTGACGGTGTGTCATCGAATACTTTTTCAACTAATGCAGGAGTTCCTCAGGGTTCCGCTTTGTCACCAACTCTTTTTCTTATCTATATTAATGATTTGTTGGACTCAACGGTTCATCCTATACATAGTTTTGCTGATGATAGCACGCTTCATGCGTCTCATGAAGCACCTAAACTATATACACCCTTAGCGCTTAGTGAGTGTAGGTCAAAATTGATAGATTCCCTTAACACTGATCTTAAAACAATTATGGATTGGGGTATTGCTAACAGTGTTGAATTCAATACAAGCAAAACACAGGTTTGTCATTTTTCTAGGATAACGACACCCAATCCTTTTCCATTAACGTTTGGCCCCAAAAATCTTTTAGAGAATGAGTCTGTCAGACTTCTAGGAGTTGAGATTGAAAATAATATGAAGTGGAATTCTCATATTTTTAATCTGGCTAAGAATGCTGTTCAAAAGTTAGGATTTTTAGGGCGATGTCGTAAGTTTTTCGATAGCGAACAACTTCTTTTAGTTTATAAATCTTTTATACGTCCCTGCATGGAATACTGTTCTCACATATGGGGTGGAGCTTACTTGAGTAGTCTCAACTGCCTTGATTCTGTACAGCGTAGAGCTATTAAACTCATTGGTAACCCAAGTCTTACTAACGGTCTTGATTCCTTGCAGCACAGAAGAAATGTTGCTGATTTGACTATATTTTATAAATATATTATGGATGAACGAGCTTCTGAAGAGATCAAATCGATTTTACCTAAATTAGCAAACCTTTCGCGTCACACCAGAGCAAACGTAGCAGCGCATCCCTTTACAGTTCAAATAATTAGGTGTAGAACTGTAGCCTTCCAATGTGACTTTTTCAACAGAGTCTCTCATCTTTGGAATGCCTTACCCTCCTGGGTTTTCCCTGATGAATTTAATCCTCAAGGCTTTAAAGTTAACGTTCATAAATTTCTCAGAGAATCTTAATTTGCATTCCATTCTTATCCCTAGTTGGCATGGTATCTTCAGATATTCAGAGACGTTAATTTATAATTTATTATAATTAACACTAAACATGCCTAACTTTGAATAAAAAAAAAAAAAAAAACTTCAAAACCTCAAATAAACAGCACATATAAATGTTTAAAAGGTTAAAAAGAAAATGGTTCACTATTTTGGTTTTAAAAAACTAATGGATTTAATAAAATTAGTAGTACTGATAATACATTAATTTAATCCAAACCAAACAAAATTGTTGGTAGAATAGAAAACGTAGGTCACGATGAAAATTTATAGATTTATATCGTTTTTATATATAAAGAACATGTTTGGTAACAATACCGGAAAATTTTCAAAATTTTAACATTCCAATTTCATATTTTTTTTCAAAATAAAGTCTAAAGTTTAAAATTCATATACTTAAAAAAGAACTATTATGTAATTCTATATAGAAGAAGTCTATAAAAAAAATTGTTATGGATACTATAACCTAAATTAGGTAGTCCCTAAATTTATAAAAATTTGGATTATAAAATATAATTTACAAAAATTCAAAATAAATTATCACATTAATTAAGAATCTCACATTAATTAAGTAAAATTTAAATTAAAAAATTTAGGTACGAAGTTGTGGAACTTTGGTTTATAAAACTTTTTATCACTGTGTACTCTTCATGTCATTAACCAATGTTTCTATACTTTGATCCTTCTCATCATAATCAGTACTAATTTTGAAGACATATTTTGTACAAAGTACCAAATTTTAGCACTTTCGGCGGGATACTGTATGTTTAAGGCTATGTACGCAGCCATGCATGCTTTAACTGCTGCTACTCCTGAATCAAGCGTGTATTTGGTATCAGCAATATATACGTAAATGAGAGAAACTGTACTGCCAACGAAAACCACTTTTGGTTGTACCAAAGACTGCACCTCGTTTTTCTAACTTATTTCGTTCCGCATTATCTGCTTTATTTAAATATGTACTTCGTAAAAGAACATTTTTTAAACTTTTACATAATATATATTCAATAGGTCAAAATCATAAATTTTCGAGCAAAAATTCTGTTTTTTGGCACATATTTTTTGATTTGCTTCAAATTTTTTCTGTGGAAGAGTAAATAAAAAAAAAAACATTTCGAAAAGATAATTTTTTTTGTCGCGATTGGTTCTCCTTTTATATAGCTATATAGCGGTAGTTTTCGAAAACCACGGGTTTTATGTAGGGGGAAGTGGGGATGGTATAAACAGTTTGTACTTAAAGCTCAGTAACTTTAAAACCATAAAACATTTTTACTTAAAAACTGTTTCATTGTAAAATTTCATATCTTTACTACATAAAACTATTTTTTTTAATTACGTAACTAAGCATTAAGTATAAAATTTTGAATTTCAAAAAATTTATGTTTCTCGTTTAAAGTATCCCCACTGGTGGGGCACTTATAAACAATGAGCATTTTTGTATGGGGCACATATAAACACCCAAAAAACACCACAATAAAATTCATAAAGTACCTTTTTTAAAAATTTTTATTATTTATTGCGCTTCAAACAATATATATAAGCATATATCATATATATTTCTTTAAAAAAAAACAACATTTTACGATTGTTGTAAAACCTCAATAAATTCAGGTAGAAAATTATAAAGAAAAAAGCAAAAATTCAATCTCATCGTATGTTTAAGTTTTGCAAATCAATATCAAAAGTGAAACGGGAAACCACACGTATACCATATAGCCATACCATACGGCACATATAAACGAGTTTATACTATCCCAATTTTTTTTGTTTATATGTGCCCCACGTGGCGATTTTAGGGTTATGTTTTGAAAAAATATTCCAAGATCTAAAATTTGGCTAAAACAAAGAAATATTATGTTTCTTGAATATTTCAGCTATCAGAACATGTTGGAATATTTTTAAACATATGATGGTAAAAAAAGTTATTCGAGTTTTACAACAAAAAAAAATATTTACTTTTGGGTTGCTAAAACATCTATTCACCAATAACTTTTGAACAAGACTGACTTCAGCTGTCAAATTCTCCTGTTGTGTTTAGTCGATCGAAGCGACATCTGTGACATTTTTGCCGAATTTTTTGATTGATGTTTTGTGAGGGAAATTAAAACTGTTTACAGTTGCCCCATGTTTATACTATCCCCACTTCCCCCTATGTATATGTATAATATTTGTATGTATAATGTATAATATTTGTGTTGAATGTAACACTGTTATTAGAATCTCTTAATAATCTCAAGAGTTTATAATCGGTTTGTGGTATTTCATATTTCAATATGTCACGAAGTATATTTGTGACCTCAAATTTAACCGCTTGATCTTCAACATCTTCTATTCTTTTAGCTATTGCAGTTTTTATATAATCCGTATTCAATTTTATTGACATAATGCAATACTTTTTTGGGATGTCACATTTAGCATATAGTGGAATAATACGTTTTATGAATTCATTCACAGAATTATTTGTGTGTTGCAATACATGCGTGGTTCGATTTGGCAATGATTCCGGTTCCGGTAATAACTCTGTTTCTGAAACACAATTTTCAGACTGTGCTTCGGATAAGTTTGTTGAGTTTTGGTTTACGATTATACGATTGTCAGATTTGATATTGTTGCATTTTTTTAAAATATGTATTTTATAATAATATATATTATCAAAGCATCTGTCACATTAAAACACGGAAACCTTGAAATATTTTTATGAAATATGAATAAATGTTTAATGTAGGATGCCACATCTTCAAGCACTGAAACACATTTAAAACACGTTATTTTTACGGCATAGACACTTGTTATAATGTCAACATCAGTTGTGTTAGACATTTTAGATTTACACAATTTACACTTTCGTAACAACAAATTAACAACACAATAAATTGTATTTACGAACAAGATTAATGATTATTATAAGATTGTATAATTATATTTGAAATTATTGAACTTCCACACCGAAAGAAAAAATCTTGGTTGATTCAAACATGTTGCATTGTTAATCGAGCATTAAGTGAAAATTGGGGAATTAAATACGTTTGCGATAAAATCAACCAACGCTCCGGATTTAAATTAACAATTTAACCGTTGTTGATATATTTTTTTATAAGTATCACAAACATATTTGCTTTAAACATGTTTGTAGTTGAGTCAACTATGATTTCATTTTCGAGCAACGATGTCGTGGTTGATTTAATTTTCAATGGACTACAAACGTGGTAAATTAAAAATTAGACTAAAATTAGTGATATTGAATACTTTGTGATAGAATCAAACAATATTCCGTATTAAATCTATTGGTTTGGTACATCTTTGTTTTGTTTTTGCTGCTATCGATGTTTGTATGGGTTCGTTTTTTTCGTAAATATATTTGAAATTTTTTATATTAGAAATATGTATTTCGCATCAAAACCGACAAACGTTTTTATGCATAAAGATAGCGTTCGTATATTTACGTTCTAAATAGGAAATGTATGAGTGTGATTTTGTTTGTAAAGGATGCGTCCATTTTTTCGCCATATTTTTAATGATACAATTTAAAAGACCAAAATTCAGAAATCAAAAAATTTAAATATTTGAATTATGTGTAGAAAAGAATACTAATTTTCTATAATTTTCTAATTATTATGAAAAATTAAATTAAAATATCGATAAATCTTCATGTCGACAAGACAAATAAAAAATATTAAAAAAATATAAGAATTTTTTTAAATCACTAAAATTAGTTATGGAAATGGCCTATTAATTTAACAAGATTGTTGATATTATATTCACAAAAGAATTTCTTCCGCACTTAATTTTATGTGCAGATAATATTAAAATTATTCAATTCATTAAACGCATGTAAATTATTTCCTAAAATGTTTAATAAAACCAGCCATGTTAGAATATATAAAAAACTTTTTTTTTCTATTCTTTTGTTTATTATTATTATCATTGAACGAATTTTGTTTTTCCTCGTTTTTTATTTTAACAAACACAATAATTTTCAAACAAAAACATGAACAAACTACTTAATTCAACTATGATTTGTGAATGTTTGAACACGAAATTGATCACGCCGTTGTTGATTTAAATAATGAAAATTGTTACGTTTTTTAAAATAAATTGACAATGCTACATTGGTTAAAATAACCACGTTCATATTAGACGCAAAATCAAACAAGCTTTGTAGTTGATCCTACCAACGTTTTTTTTCGGTGCAGTTAGTATAACTATACTACTAACAATTTTACAACTGAATGTCAAAAATATGTATTAGTTGAGATTTAAAACAAATTAGTTTTCCACAACCCAAATTTTTGTGCTGTAAGAAATGCACGGTACTAACAAGAAAAAATGTTATTTATCTTTAATTCGAAGAAGATACAAAGAAAAATTATTTGCGTGTTAATTTTTTTACTGAACAGAAGCTAAAAGTTATTACAATAGGCAAAATAAAGTAATGGTATTGTGAGGAGAATTTTAAAGTTGCTACAAGTATTTTATTTTTGAAAATACTTGGTACAATCCTTTAAATTACATATTACAAGAAATTTTACCAAATTTGGTTTGTATGAAGAATTATTTCTTTGGTGGAATACAATGAATTTTAACTTATTTTTTCAGTGCAGGGTTCTCAGATATATGTTTGAGCACTAGGCATGACCAGATATGTATGAACAATTTTCAAACCGTTATTTTCTTCGCTCCCACCGACTAATTATGTTCCATTTGACTCGAATATGAAGTGTATCCAGTTTTATTGAAATCGCAAAATAATTACCCACCGCGCAGTGGCGTCGAATATGAGAAAATTAGCAGAACAATAGGATTTTTTATTTTTATCAGATATAATCACCTTAAAACATAATATACCTCATAATTTTGATTTTTTGTTAAAAGCTAATTAGTTTAAGATTCCAACGAGCCTAAGTATGTAGAAATCGATCTTAGGAAAGCGATTTTATCTTAATTTTTCTTCTTACATATACGAGCATTTAATTTATAACAATCTTTTTTTCAAAGAGAAAAAAATAATTTTTATGATTAAATTTGTAATAATTTTTATTCAAAAGCAACATTTTTCCAAAAAAATCAATGCATTAAATCAGATTTATTGTATGATGGGTATTTGGATCTGTAGTTTTCGACCACCTAAATGGTGTATTGTGTACCTTCCTCGTCTCTCGTTAGAATGTTGGGTTATTCCGTCATCAGCTTAACATCGCGTTCGGCGGTATCATTAACAATTATATGCAATCTTCGGCAAAACAACGTGGCTTTGACGAAACCTTTATTCGTTGACCATTCCGATAGGTCATGTAGCAAAAAGTCAATACAAATTCTAAATCGATTAAAAAAATTCTGAGTTTTCTTTGTGACAAAATCACTGATGTTCTTATTAGCAAAAAGTCGAATATGTTTGACTGCGTCAAAATCTTTTTTGCGAGTTTGGGGTGCGATGGGGATGTCTCGTGCTGGGACCTCAAGGTGTTGAACCATTTTTCGTTTTTTATCAAACGAAATCTCGGGTCGAAAAAAGCCATGCCAATATTTTCTTCCGTTAAATAGTGAAGATGATAACAAATTTTGCTCAACATTTCTTCTGAAACTCTTTTGTCAATTTTTTATAAGCGATGGCCGATTTGATGAAATCCAAATCCTGATTTCCGGCTGCTGTTCCATCTATGCATTTGAACCTTATTTTTACATACAACATAATCAGGAAAATGCAAACGTCGAACTTTATTTAAATCTCCAACTGCAATATCATACTGATTACGAAATATAAATATCTTCAGGAGATAAATGGCCTTAGCCATTTAGCGGGCGTGACTTGTCGGACCTGGACATTTGAATTTGTAATTCTCAATGGTTTCGCCAAGAAAACTCAATGTAACTTCCAAAAATTCTTTATAGTCGCTGCGTGGGTGTGATTTTTTCAACTCTTCATGACAAAAAATTACTAGAGCTTCACACGTGTGTTTTGGTATTTTGTTTCCCAGTTTTTGTCCGATTTGAATATTTTTGGGTTAATTTTACCATCGTCCCATGCCTTCTGAAATTTGTTGAACAGCGAAATATCGGGTGTTGTGGTCTTTCCAAATTTGAGATCATAAACAGCCCGTATAGTAACCATAACTTCTTTTTCGATATCCTTTCATTTTATTTTTTTTTCATTTTTTTGTTTTAACGCTGCGCATGCAAGTATCCCAAAATAAAATTCGGGTCGCTCAAACAAAGTCTAAATCAACATAAAAATTTATTTTTTCTGAATTTTCGCTGAAAATTTTTTTTTGGATTTAAGAAGAAGAAATTCGATAAAAACGCTAGATCGATTTCTACATACTTAGGTTCGTTGGAATCGTAAATTAATAAACTTTTAATAAAAAAATTAAAATTATGAGATATATTATGTTTTAAGATGATTATATCTGATAAACATAAAAAATCCTTTTATTCTGCTAATTTTCTTATCTTCGACGCCACTGTGCGGTGGGTAATTATTTTCCGATTTCAGAAAAACTGCATACACTTCATATTCGAGTCAAATGGAACATAATTAGTTGGTGGGAGGGATAAAAATAACAACTTGATAAGTTAGGTCATGTCTATTGAGCACTGCAGTTCTGATGGTGGAGGGAATCCCTTTGGTTTTATCTTGTGTTGGTTTCTGATGGATAGCTCATGTTGATACATGCGGGTGGCAAAATTTTTCCCCGTTTGTCCAACGTAAACTGCTAAACAACTCGGATGCAAACAATCATTAATATATTTAATTTGTTTGTTTTGTAAAATATGAGACCCAAAAACCGAAACAACATTTTTGATCACCAAAAAAATTGGTTTTTCATGATTATCTCAAAAACAAGAGCTAACCAAAAAAAATGAATATGATATTCATGTTCAGGAGGTTCAAATCCATAAGAGAAGTTGGGTTTTATTTAGGGAGACAAAAAAAGTTCAAAATTTGTAAACTAGTGTTATTGATTAAACTCTTGATATTTTCAAATTTATTAATGTTTACAATTCAACAAAACTATTCAATCACTATTTCACGACTGGTGGATGATTCGTAGAAGGAAGATTTTCAACTGACATTTTTAGTTCATCTTCATGGTAAAAAGTTTCAAATGATTCCTTGTGTAGTAACTTAACAAGTACTTTTCCGTTGATAATTTTCGTTTGATTAACTTTTTTTGATTTCTTTAATAATAATGCCAACTTATGTACCTTATAATAGTCATTATTTAGATTAGGTTGGATATAGATATCTGAGCTGCCCTGAAATCCTGCGATACAGTCCAGTGTGAAGTTTTTTGCTATTTTTAAATATCGATGAAAAAAATTGTTTTTGTAGAAAGTTGTAGCAAATTGAACAATAACAATAAGCATGTTTGGATTAGCAGAGTTAGCCTTAATACGATATAGTTTAACATCAGGCAAAGGTGATTGTTGGTTTCCATTATTTGTCACATCATATGTCAAATTGCTGGACAAAGATTTAAAAATTTCATAGTGATTTTCATTTTCCTTGTGTGGCAGTCCAGATATAATCAGTCCGGTCTCTTTTCGTATAGCATCTAAATCAGAATTCATTGTTCTTTCCAATCTAATTAAATCTGACTTAACGTTAGAGATTTTCTGATTACAATCTGTTGAGATTTCTTTAATTTGATTTTTAGATCATTTGTGGTTGAAATTAGTTTATCTGATAAATCGGTAAAATATTTATCCAGCTTTGTATCGATGTCAGCTAACGAAATTTGGTGTTTGAAATTATCTTGACCTTTAGAAGCAGAATTACTATTTTGACGAGTTGATCTCGTTTCGGATAACATATTGAATTTGTTTATAGATTTTCAACGGCCTTCATAAACAAGACAATACTTGACCAGTTGATATTTGCTCTGCTTTTTGAGAATTTGACGTTCCCATATTTAATTTTGTTAAATTTATTGAGCTTCTTCAATTCAAAAATAAAATTAATTAAATTTATTGAGGTATAATAGTAGTTTAATCAATGAGTGAATAATGAAGTAGTTTATTCTCATGCAAAAGTTTAAAATTTGAGCGAGGTACGAGCGAGAATTTTAATTTTCGAGAGAATAAAATTCGGTATTCACGAATCGATTACAATACTTTATTCTCTGACAAAGAATTGTGTATTATAAAAAATAAAACCATTTTCTTCAATTAAAACAATAAATCTTTATTGTTTTAATTGATAAATCAAATTTCTTAATAAAAAAACCCTGATGATAAAAAACGCCCTTCTCATACAATCAACCAAGTTCAACTAAACGAAATAAGAGAATTTAAATTAAAAATATGGAGGGGCTGAAATCTCACAGCTCTGAGATATCAAGACTTCGGTCTGGGTTAAGGATTTTGATATAGTTTTCGGCAAAAAACTTTTATGAGGACATGGTTTTTAGCTTTGGGAAGCGATGTACATCAAACATAACTCTTTGTTAAAGTACAAGTATTTTTTATCTCTGTTTAAAAATTTATTACAAAACTAACACGAAACATCAATACGTTGCCGGAAAACTATAATCAAAATTCCAAAAATATTGTTAAATTAAATAAAATCAAACTTTTTCAAAATTCCAAAAATTCTTAAAATATTGCAAAAATTATTACAAAATCAAAAATACAAACTTTTTCAAAATTCCAAAAATATTTCAAAAACTATAACAAATTCAAAAACTTCCATGTCCAATTTCATTTTAAATTACATTTACGTCAAAAAAACAGCTACATTTTTTTCCGAAAAAATTGGCTAAAAAAATAAATGAAATCATTTTTTGACACACTTGACATTATTTTTTGACAAACTTATAATGCCATAATTCTCTATAATAATAATAAAATATCATGTCACACGAACTATTAATTTTATTTTTTCTAAAAAAATTGGGTAAAAAATAAATAAAAACCTTTCTTTTGACACACTTGACAACATTTTTTGACAAACTTATAATGCCATAATTCTCAATAATAATAATAAAATTTCATTTCAAACAAACACTTTTATTTTTTTTGCAAAAAATTAGGTAAAAAACTAAATAAAAATCTTTTGACACACTTGACAACATTTTTTTGACAAACTTATAATGCCATAATTTTTAATAATAATAATTAAATTTCATTTCAAACAAACAATTTTATTTTTTCCAAAAAATTGGGTAAAAAAATAAATAAAAATCTTTCTTTTGACACACTTGACAACACTTTTTTGACAAACTTATAATGCCATAATTCTCAATAATAATAATAAAACTTCATTTCAAACAAACAATTAATTTTATTTTTTTTCCAAAAAATTAGGTAAAAAAATAAATAAAAATCTTTCTTTTGGCACACTTGACAACTTTTTTTTGACAAACTTATAATGCAATAATCTAGTTTTTGATCTCACATACCAATCCCGACCATCAAGATTTCTCCAAATTTAATGTTCCTACTCGTAATCACTTAAAATGAACGTTTTTTAAGCCAAAAATATGAAAATTTGCTATTTTTGACACACATAATGATTTTTTTGACACTTCCGGTACAGTTATCGAACACAGCGTCCTTTCGGACCTGTCCCTTGAGTATACCTATTTTTAGAAAAAAAAACTTTTGAAATCCCTCCAGCGGTTTTTCTTGCAGCGTAGGTAATGGCGGCCGGACGGCCGGCCAGAGGGCCGTCCGGCCGGCAGACAGACATACATTTTTTTTGCTTTTTTAGAATCAGGAGGTCCTAAAACGTCGAGAAATGTCAAAAAAGTGGGGGTAAGAATTTCACTTTGAGCTCATGAATGTAATACTTACGTCTTTCAGACCGAAGTAATTTGATTTTTGAACAAAACTTATCAAAGCAATTGTAATTATAATTTGAAAATAATTTTAATGAAATCAAAACAATTTGACCAATTGGAATCATACCAATTGAATAATGATAATTTTTTTATAGGAAAATTTTCATTAGACAATAGGTTAAGTTCATTAGGCCATAGGTTAGAAAACAATACAATAATACATACTATTATTATCGAAAAAACTTACAAATAAAGCTGATATAATTAAATGGAAGAGAATAAAAGTTATTTTATTTGAAAATAAAAAAATTATTTGGTTTGTGGTTCAGATATGATACGTATACTAGGGTTATTATAGTATACAACCGTAAAAGAATCAAAATAGCAAAGTTCAAAAAATTTTCCTTTTTATATACCAGGTTTCATATATTGCTAATTATAGACACAAATTGAAAGCTTGAATATAGCAAAGTTTCAAAAATTTCTCGTTTTATAAATAATTTTGCCTTTGTTAGAATATAATTTCTTTTTGTTTCTTCGTATTATACTTTTTTAATATTTTTGAAGAAATTTATTACTTATTTAACACAATTATTTGTAACTCTTTAATAATTTAAGATTAAAATCAAATTACCTATTAATTATTTTTTTTAATAATTTAAGATTAAAAATGATAGAAAAAAAAATTTATTAATTTTATTCATGTCTGTTACCTTATTTCTTTTATCCGTTTACGGTCGTGTCACGGTTGCCATGTATAATTCTTTCTTTACTAGTATCTCCAGGTGAAGGCTAATTGATTTTAGGACAGTCACTATGTATTAAAACACTTGAAATTAAAAACACTACATACATATTATTTATTTCACTTCACCCGTTTTACAATAAAAATTGGACTTCACTATTACTTCGGTCTGAAAGACCTAAGTTCATGAGCTTAAAGTAAAATTCTTATCCCCACTTTTTTGGCATTTCTCGACGTTTTAGGACCTACTGATTCTAAAAAAGCAAAAAAAATGTATGTCTGTCTGTATGCCGGCCTGCCGTCCGGTCGTCCGTCATTACCTACGCTGCAGGGAAAACGGCTGGAGGGATTTCAAAATTTTTTTTTTCTAAAAATAGTTATTTACAAGGGACAGGTCCGAAAGGACTTTGTGTTCGATAACTGTACCGGAAGTGTGTCAAAAAAATCATTATGCGTGTCAAAAATAGCAAATTTTCATATTTTTGGTTTAAAAAACGTTCATTTTATGTGATTACGAGTAGGAACATTAAATTTGGAGAAATCTTGATGGTCGGGATTGGTATGTGAGATCAAAAACTAGATTATTGCATTATAAGTTTGTCAAAAAAAAGTTGTCAAGTGTGTCAAAAGAAAGATTTTTATTTATTTATTTACCTAATTTTTTGGAAAAAAATAAAATTAATTGTTTGTTTGAAATGAAGTTTTATTATTATTATTGAGAATTCTGGCATTATAAGTTTGTCAAAAAAATGTTGTCAAGTGTGTCAAAAGAAAGATTTTTATTTTTATTTATTTTTTTACCCAATTTTTTGGAAAAAAATAAAATTGTTTGTTTGAAATGAAATTTTATTATTATTATTGAGAATTATAGCATTATAAGTTTGTCAAAAAATGTTGTCAAGTGTGTCAAAAGAAAGGTTTTTATTTATTTTTTACCCAATTTTTAAAAAAAAAATAAAATTAATAGTTTGTATGACATGATATTTTATTGTTATTATAGAGAATTATGGCATTATAAGTTTGTCAAAAAATAATGTCAAGTGTGTCAAAAAATGATTTCATTTATTTTTTTAGCCAATTTTTTGGAAAAAAAATGTAGTTGTTTTTATGACGTAAATGTAATTTAAAATCAAATTGGACATGGAAATTTTTGAATTTGTTATAGTTTTTGAAATATTTTTGGAATTTTGAAAAAGTTTGTATTTTTGATTTTGTAATAATTTTTGCAATATTTTGAGAATTTCGGCAAAAGTTTTAATTTTTGATTTTGTAAGAATTTTTGGAATATTTTTAGAATTTTGAAAAATTTTTAATTTATTGATTTTATTATAATTTTTGGAATTTTGAAAAAATTTTCAATTTTTGATTTTGTAATAATTTTTGCAATGTTTTTAGAATTTTGGGAAATGTTTGAATTTTTAAGAATTTTTGAAATATTATTGGAATTTAGAAAAAACTTAAATACTTGATTTTATTCTAATATTTGGAATATTTTTGGAATTTTGAAAAAGTTTGATTTTATTTAATCTAACAATATTTTTGGAATTTTGATTATAATTTTCCGGCAACGTATTGATGTTTCGTGTTAGTTTTGTAATAAATTTTTAAACAGAGTGTATCTCTGAATACTTGTACTTTAACAAAGAGTTATGTTTGATATACATCGCTGCCCAAAACTAAAAACCATGTCCTCATAAAAGTTTTTTGCCGAAAACTATATCAAAATCCTTAACCCAGACTGAAGTCTTGATATCTCAGAGCTGTGAGATATCAGCCCCTCCATATTTTTACATTACAATTTGGACTACGTGTTCTTAATAGATTTGTTTTATTATTTCGCTTTGAATAAAGCTACAAACACAACACGGGCGAAATCGGCCGACGACGACGTTAGTAACATTAGAATACACAGGATACATACATTTCAAACACAACTACAGCGATAAACGAAAAAGTTTTTTTCATCGGAGAAATTTTAGTTTCTATTTCTAATTTATCGTCGGCGATGATTATTGCCAGATATCAATTTTATTTTTATTTGGCTGCAAGGGTAATTTTTAATGTTATGCCGCCAACTGAAAAATATGATTTCTGATCTTTTTCGCGATTCTGAGGTTGTAATCGTTTTGTTTTGAGTTGTCAACTGAATTTTCAGTTTATGTTTAAAAATCGGTTTTATTCATTTATATATTTTCATAATTTGTATTTTGTATTTTATTTTTAAAATTAGTTATTAGTAGAAAAATTATTATTATATTTTTATTAATAAAAATTAGTTATTTTTAAAATTAAAATTTGTGAAATTCATTTTGACAAAAAACAAAGTATTTTAGTTTATGCAATTTTATTTTTGACAGCTTTACACGCTGACGCCTTTGTTGTGGTTACAACAGCGAAATTGTAAACGTTTTTTTTTATCGTCCGACGTTATCGTCCGTCCGTGTTGTGTTTCTACCTTAACTGAAACTAGCTGATCGCGCAGCTTCGTTTTTTGTATTATAATAATTTGTGTTTGTACAATTTGGTCACTACAATCTCATAGTATCATTAAAATTTACAAATAAATAAAAATTTGTGAAATGAACTTACTATAAACTGTATACTCATTTTTTTTAATAGTTAACAATTTCACTAACACCGTTAAATACTTCTAGGGATAGTGTCATGAATAATGAAATTATAAAAAAAATCAAATACCTGTAATTTTTATAACATCCATTATGATCGAATATGGAAAACGAAGTATATTCAGTAAACTTAAATTTATGTCAAATACGAGAATATTCCAAAATTAAATTACAAGATGGATGACCAATACGAAAATATTCCAAAATTACAAGATGTCCAATGCGAAAATATTCCAATTAAAGTATTATATTTTAACTCCTTAACTCTAACATCAAATATATGTGCGTTGAAATATGTAAAACTCCTAGTTTACGGTCGAGACAACGTGATAAAAAAAATCATGATTTTTCGAAGTACTATACGCAGCCATTTATCACAAAAAAAAAATCAGATCTTTTGCTGATTTTAAATGTCCAAATATTTTGAATTTAGGTGACAATAAAAATATTTTATTTTGGTTGTTAACGCTTTTGGTTTTGTTCTGTTTATGCTCACATTTTCGGATTAAATTTATCTTTTTTGATAAAATTAGTTGAAATAAAAGTGACCTATAAAGGTTGACGTATAAATCCATCTTTTTATCTTTTGACTGTTCGGTTCGGTTTGACGTAATATTCAACGAAGTGAAGTTAGAAGAAAAAAAATTGACGTAAAATATCGTGATATTTATTATGATATTGCACGACCGAACCCTACCACTACATCCAATTTTAATGATTTACGATTACGTATCAAAAGTAAAATACAGTTATATACAGTATTCCAACAGTACTCAGCTATTCATCAAAATATGTACAATCATGCAATCCACACAGTTGAAAAAGTTACTGCAATTTTTAAAACAAGCTTTGTTATAGGGGCGATATTTTTAGAATTCTGAAAAAAAAGTTTTTTTTTGCTTTTGTTATAGTTTTTGCAATAGTTTTAGAATTTTGAAAAAGTTACTTCGGTCTGAATTTGAATTTTTGGAATATTTTTAGAATTTTGAAAAAAGTTTGTATTTTTGATTTTTTATAATTTTTTGGAAATTTTTTGGATGGATTGCAAAAAGTTTCAAAATTTGCACCATAATTTTTTAGATTCAGTTCTTATATTATTCTTGATGGGAGATTTTCCATCGGGGTGATGTTATTTCACAAATAATTTACTGAATTAATTGTTGATCATGTGTCAATAGACACAAGTGAAGACTAGTCATCTTCTTCTCACCGATACAAGTTTGTTATTCAATACTAGAATGTCTAGAGTATATCAAAACAGTGATCACCAGAGAAATTAATTGACTAAACCTGAATCTATTAAATACCTGTTTATGTAAATTTTTTGTTTTTATACTTCGCTAGAGTTGTAACCTAATTTTTGGTTTGTATTCATTAGCGTTGACATTTTTTGGTAGAGTTTATCTAGTCGGCTAGCCCTGATGAGAATGATAAACTTTTTTAAAGTTTAAAATTTTCTCATTTGTTCGAAACTAGATCGCTCTAAAATTGTATGGATTGCAAAAAGTTTCAAAATTTGCACCATAATTTTTTAGATTCAGTTCTTATATTATTCTTGATGGGAGATTTTCCATCGGGGTGATGTTATATCACAAATAATTTACTGAATTAATTTTTTCAATGATTTAAAATTTTTGGAATAAATTTTAATTTTTGATTTTGTAATAATTTCTGGAATATATTAAGAATCTTGAAAAAAAGTTTAAATTTTTGATTTTATTATATTTTTTGGAATATTTTTGGATTTCTGAAAGAAATCTGAATTTTTGATTTTGTAATATTTTTCGAAACGCTAAATGGAGAGGTTTTTGAGCAGTTCGCTGAGTGTATCGCCTTTTTACTAAATGATGTTAATATATGATCTGTTATAATTTTCCGGTAACAAATTAATGTTTTTTGTTAGTTTTGTAATAAGTTTCTAAAGGGAGATAAAATACTTGTACTTTTACAAAGAGTTTTATGTTTGATATACATCGCTGCCGATGTATATCAAACATAAAACTAAAATTAAAGTCCTCATAAAAGTTTTATGCCGAAAACTATATCAAATACCTTAACCAAAACCGAAGTCTTGATGTCTCAGTACTGTGAGATTTCAGCCCCTTCATATTTGATAATTGATTTGGTGTTGCCTTACGAAACTAAATTTATAGGTTGTATAATAATATTAATATTGCATACTAATATTTTACTTTATTATCACAAATGTTTTTCTTCTGACACCATGTTATATTTACTGTATGTACTGTTTAATAAAACACAATAACTTTTTATTTATTAAATAACACTAAAGACAACAAGAACAAGAGACCGCAGAGCAATATTTTTTATTTTATGTTTAAAGGCTGTGTTCGTTAAACCAATTTATTCTTTATCCAACAGTATGCTGCAATTCTTCATTGACTCATTCATTACCTTTTAATTGCAGAATGATCCTAAAGGGTGGTTTATTGTTCGTTTCTATATCATTGCTCTATTTTATTATTGATATTCGTTGCTTGTTCAAAAAGTGATTCACCATTTATCGATAAACTTTAACATTTGAAACTAAAAGTGAGTTTCCATTTACATGTCTCCAGTTCCATTGACTTAAAATAAATCAAATAAAAGTCTAATCTCGGTAAATATTTAAGTAAAACAAACTCTATCATTTTATCTACCTGAAATAGTTTATAATCATCCAAAACAAAATCGTCACTTATCTACGTTATATTATTCGTTTTATCATTATATCCAACAAAAAGGTTGATCTTTATCTATTCCTTCGTAACTCATTAGTTTTATTCAAACAGTGCGCGAGAACGATAAGACCGGCAACAGTATTTTAATCCAAAATTAGAAAAAAAAAATTAAATATTCCACCGAAATCGATGTTTAAAAATATTGAAATTATTAAATATATGTAATTATGTTAAATTTATGAGAGTAAAGAATTAATATAGATTATCATGACGATGGTCATAGAGTTTTGGATGAAATATTTTAAAAGTGTTTTTAAGAGATGTTCGAATTGATCTACCTGATAATATTGTTTGTTATATAAACATTTTTTTACATTTAATTATATTTGTTTACAGTTGGCTTATTTCCATGACATCAGGAAATTTTCAAAATTTAAATATTTTTATTTAAACAAATCTTAAAACACTGTTTGAGATCCATCTAATCGTTTATTTATTCATGAAATTTAAAAAAAACTTATTAAAACTAACAAAAATTATGATATATTAGTTGGATAATATTAAGACGGTATAATAATAATAGCCAACCCCTCAACAAAAATAAATTAGAAACCAAAAAAAAATTTGAAGAAACTAATCTTAATTATAGAATGTTAACTTTCTTATAGATTATAAATAAGATTTAAAAAAAATGTAATAAATTATCAAGTTAATTATAAGTCAATTTAAAAATAAAAATAAAACATGTTCTATAATAAATTAATTTATAAAATAAAATTCAAAAACAATCTACGATGAAATTTTGGATTACATATTTGATGTAAGTAAATATTTTGATACAATTTTTTTATATTTTTTAAATTTATTCTTATTTGTTTATTTTTTGTCAAAGAATGAATGGGATTTATGCTTTTAATATTAACATGAAGCAAAAAATGATTACATATTTATTTTGGTATGAAAGTTTAGCTCGTCGTCGTTTAAAGTAAGGCCAAAATAAGTTTTTTTTTATAAATTAGTTGGACATGTTTAGCACACAAAGGGTATTTCTCATTACAAAATTTCTAAAATAAACCCCTCCTATTTGCTTTAAAATTTGCGTTTTAAATTTAAATTTGTTTTGTCTTGTTTGTTTTTTGAAAAAAAAAATTTAATTTTCAAATCATTCACCTAAAATAGTAGAATAAAATTAATGTTTACAATAAAAAACTTCAAATTTTTAAACAAATGGGCGGAGTTTAATTTTGGCTATTGTAATTAGAAATACTCAAAAATACCATGACCACTAGAAAAGGAAGGATTTGGGGTAAATTTTAGGCAAGATGATATGGAGACTAAGTGTTTTAAATAGCGATTTACATTTTCTGTGAATTTATGAGGGCTAAATTAGTTGTGACAACGAAGAGAGGAGGGTGGGCATCCATTTTACAGTTTGCCCAGTTCATGAAATTAAACGTTCTACAAAATAAATTGTTGAAAGAACCTACACTACAATTTATTCTATTCCATGCATGAAAGGCATGTAATGTGTTGTCGTCAGTTAAACACCATACATGGGTAACATCAATACTACCTGACACATCCAAATATTCTTTTAGGTTACAGTAAATATTTTTTCTAAACATCCTAACTATAATCGACATCATTGGAATTGGATTGTAATTTTATACGTGTTGAACACTAGCTACTTGCCTAGATTCGGGAAATTTTTTGATTCCATAGGATAAATAGAAAATTTTAGTTAGAATTTTTGTTAGTAGTCTAGCAAAATTTTTAAGAAGATGGAATAAATAGATGGAATGCCATCGGGATGAATGGATGCATCAAATAAAACTATATATGTTTTCTTTTTAAAGTAAACACGAACACGTATCTCATGGAGAGATTAATTTTTGATTTAGGATCTTGGCAATCTCATCTACTAATGTTCCTAAGCTGGTATATAAGTAAACATATACCTCAAATTTGGTATTTTGAGTTTTTATACCACTAACCTTTGGGTATGGATTCCGAAGAAATGTGTCGTTGACATATACTGTATAATTCCTAAATCTTAGCCAAGTGTCATCTTTTAGAAAAAGAGTAATTTATTTAACCATAAGCATATAATTCGTTCTTTAGCACGTTAAAGTCTAAAAGATCTTAAAAAATGACGTTATAGTGAAAGAATTTACGATCTTTCCCGCCCTTATTTATCATGTTTCTTCCATTATAATGTCGGTCGAGAAATGTTTTATTTATTTTAAAAATTTAAATAAAATAACAATGTCTTAAAATAATAAGGAATTTAAAAATAAGAGTGAAAGAATTGTAGTTCTTATCAACCATAAATCATTTTGTTGTCTTGATAAACAAAATTTAAGAAACTTGATTTTTTTTCATCTTGATGAAGTCGAGTGTAATACAGGTGAGTTTCAAATGTTATATTTTTATTAAGTAATATGTAATGATAATAAAAATTTTTATTACAAAATCAAATTTTTTGAGATATGAGGTTTTATATCAATTATATCTTGTTTGTTTGATGCCACTTCAATGGCAGTTTTACTTTGTTTTAGGGGCTCCTGCTGTTTGTAATAATTTTAGTGCCATAGGGAGATAAATCTTAATTTAATAGTAAACTGGTTAATGTTTTAATTTATTATTTACATAAAACCAGTTTGTTCTAAAACTAAAAATATTTTGATTTTTTAGATTTTAGCGGAATTGCGATTACATTAAAGTTTGTTTTATAAATTGTGCTTTGAGAAACTTAAAATTTTCTTAGAATTAAAAAATTTAAATTTGACTCCTCAAGAAATGTTTCAAAGTGAAGAAAACTTGAAAACTAGGAGAGGGTAATATATATTTCAAACACTCACACATTTAATTTTTGCTTCAAATTTGATAAAAAAAAAAATTCTGAATGTTTTGTTCAATTATGCAAGTATTGTCATAAAAATACATAAAAAGGATGTCGAAAAAGACGCTATACGTAAGCAAATGGAGTGAAAGAAAGTAAAAATATAATCTACTCCAAAGGAGTGAAATCGCAAAAATAAAAATTTTACTCTTACGAGAAAGAATGATATTGAAATTATAAATTTGTGAATATGTACTTTTTTGAGGAATGAAGTGAATGCTCGAATAAAATAAAATTGCAAACTCTGCTGAAATACTTAATACTTCTGACTAATGGCAGTGGTTCCGACTTATGGCAATTTAGGAAATCCCCCCCCCCCCCCCCCCCCCCTTCCAATAATTCTATTACACTTTCATTCTCACTTTTTAATGCAATTTTATGAAAAATAAATCCTACTATGCATGTTACACCAGAGTGGCCTTTCCATTTCGGGTTTGTTAACCACTTTCAATTTTTGCTTAAACTTGGCACTCCAAAAACCCATACATTATTTGCTGCTCTTACATATCGATTTTCGTGTAACTACATTTTGGAAAAATTGAGAAGAAGCGCAAAAAATGATTTATTGTGATTCTAAACAAGCTTGAAAATTAAATATTTTTATTAATACATCCAAATAAAACTATTTGTTTTTGTTTATTGATAGTAATTTTTTTTAAAGCTTTTTAAGAACTGCAATAAATCGTTTTGTGAGCTTTTTTCTAAAATGTAGTTACACGTAAATACTTTGCAGCCGACGATATTCAATCCTATAATACTCATTTAATCCTATCAATTCAAATATCTAACGCTCTTTGATATCCGATTCAAAACTTCATGCTCACATTAACGTTAAGGGTTAAACTCTTTATCGTTGGTACAACTTGATTTATGCTATGTCATGCTGTATGAATCGCTTCGTCTGGCGATCTACCTAACTGCAGTATGGCTAATTTATTGTCGTTGGTAATGTGTACCTCACTTGAATACAGATTGAACAGATTGACCTCATTCGATCTAAAAGCTTTTCATTCATAATAATTTTATTTCACTAATAAATCATTCTTTAAATCATTTTGTGGGAAGTTCTAAGTCTTTACATGAACTTAAGATAATTTACTTGGCACCTATTACTCATATTACTATCCTTTCTTGTTTTCTAAGTCTTTAATCACACTTTACTGTGTAGTGGTTGTTTTTAAATCGATGAGATTATTCTGGCAACAAGCTACACACATACTAATTTTTAAATCTAACAAATCCTTACATAAAGACTTTCCTCTATAACTTGTTGCCAATGCTGGATCTTTGTCCTTTTCCATTATTTGATCAACTTTATTCTTTTTCCATATTTCATCCATGTTTTATTTAGCATAGAAAAACACATTTTGTTTTGCTATGGTACCCAATTTCTGAATCATTCTATAATTTACCTTATTTATCCTTGTATTAGTACGCATAGATTTACTGTAAAACTTCATCAATTTAATATATATGTGCCGCTGTTTTCTTCACTTTCATATCCGTTATCATTCTACAAATACATTACGGATAAGCTTTTTTTGAGGAATTTAAATTAATGCTACGCTAAATGTTATAACGAAAAATATCAACAAACCGAAAAATAAAATCGTTCTATCGAAAAATCAAACAACCGAAAATCATAACAGCGGAAATCATAACGACAGTTCACACTGTCGAAAGAAAATTAATTGCATCGAAAGATCGTTGCACCGAAATTTTTTCGATGTACTGGAAATATCGTATATCATCAGATGATCGAAATTCATAAGATAGAATAAGAAAATCATGCTGTCGAAATATTATAACATCGAAAACATGCAAAAATTGTTTTCTTTTTTCTTTTACAATAAATTTCACCTTACCAATAAATACCTTTTAACAACAATAACTTTGCAATTGACGGCGATATAAATTTCAATATAACTCAATAAAAACTCTCAACGACTTAAACCCCATTCATCAACACCAACCATCCAGCTTAAATTTGTTCACCACCAACCAACAACTCGGCAGACGCCACCTCAATATTTTAATCCCGACTGTCCCCATTATACACTCAAAAGCATCAGCCATTGTTACTTCGGCTTCCTGTGCCTCAAATTCATTACTATTAGGCTTCCATCATCATGCAATGAGGTAGCTAATACTAAACAAAATCCATTACCCAACTCCATGGGATATAACCACGAATTTATATCCAGTATCAAATACATTATCAAGAACTCGAATTCACGATGCAATCGATTAACACGATCAAGCTGTTTACATGCTGGATCTATAAATTTTATGTAAAAAAAATATCTTGAAATAATATCACTAATATCAAATAATATCACTTGTCACTTTTGATAAAAACTACATCACATGCATGTATCAAACAAAATAATACTTTTACTTTTTTATATTTATTTGTTACTATATTTTTTTTAACCAAAAAAAATTACAAAAATTTTTACAATGTTATCTTTTTAAATTTTATTAAGTGCAAACACTTTTGGCACCAAAAAAACACAACAGTCGTCTTTAATTTGAATTAAATTCCTCTTTAATTTGAATTTATGGAGTATATATATAGCTATATAGCCATTCTCCACCTCTTATTTTCCTTTAATTATACTTTTATTCGCACACAAATTAAAATTTTTCCCATATCATCTCAATTTAAAATGCAAGTCAACCATTTCCGTATATCCTTTCAATAATCAATTTTCATTTAAACAAGAAAATATTTTCTATAACAACAGACAACCATTCTACTTTTTATAAATTGCAAAACCATATTCTATCTACATATAATATTATAAATAAGCTTTATATAACAAAAATTCTTATTATTTATGTAAATAGAAACATGTATTATTAATTAACATTGAGTGACGCAACAAAGCAATTAACTGATAATATGTTAAACATTGATTGATTAACCTGTAGCATAAATAAATATATTATGTTTCTTGAAATGAATTATTTTAATTTAAAGGCCGGAACCGAAATAAACTAGCAAATCATTAGAGAATTTCTTTAAATACGATTACTCTTGTTTTGTTACGACTTTGTCTACACCTTTTTCATGTTCTCGTCTGGTATTAATAAATAATCTGCGAATAAATAATAACCACGTTAGAATTCTATGTTTTATGCAAAAATTTTCAGAGTTTTTTTTATTGAACCTACTTCCTCCATCCACTGTAATTGTTTAATAGCAAGATAACAGCAACGGTGAAAACCATTTAAATCATTTATGTAATTGTAATTTCATTTTTTTTATTATTTGAGTTAGTTAAATGATATTTGAAATTGATGAAAATCTTTTACTTTGCTGGCTGTTCAAGTGTTCAGAAGTTAACTCCAAAAATTTAATTGAAAATAATTATTGAAAAAAATAGTGGAAATAATTTTTTAAATAGAGGATTGTAGTGAAAATGTAAGTGAGTGTGTGCAAGTTCATTTATTATGTACGCACATTGTACCTCTTCTAATTTAAACTTCTATATTATAGTTTATAATATATACCTCAATAAATATATATATTTATACATCTGTGCTGGCGGAAACATAGTTTTCAATGTGTTCTATAGCATTACTGAAGGTAATATATTTGCATTTTTTTTAGTGTTAGCATAATAATTTTTTTTTTTTTTTTTTAAATAAAATGTGTTGTGTAATAGGGTTTAGAATATGTGCCACAACAACACATAAATACCTTTTAAGACCTAGGTCTAGACCTGGATCCCACAACAACTGGCGTTCTAAGGTGTAGATTAACGCTTTTTTTAAACATCTGCGGGTTGAAGCCACCTGAGACTAAGTGTTCCGGCAAACTATTCCATTTGTACGCAGTTCGGACAAAGAAGTCTCTCTGCGATCTGCCAGTATGACAGCGCGGGATCTTTACCGTTTCACCGGTTGCGGCAGCCGATTGCCGAGTGGAACGGGGGTAAGAATAAGTTTGAGGCATGATGCCGCTGATTTCATCTGAGCACTGCTGATGACGATATTTGTAAAAAACAACGAGGTCAGCAACAGTACGACGATGTTGTAGGGAATCAAGTTTTGATGTCAAAGTTCGATAACCCACAATTCGGATAGCCCGCTTTTGAACAGAGTCCAAGAGGGCCAAGATGGAAACAGAGGCAGCACCCCAAACTTGACAGCAGTACTCCATACAGGGACGAATATAGGACTTATAAACATGGAGCAATTGGTATAGAGTGAAAAATGTTTTGCATCTATTTAGGAAGCCGAGTTTTTTAGACAATTAGACAATTAGGGCAACAATGTTTTCCCACGCGTAGGTTAAGGAATACTTAATTCATTGAATTATTTACGTACTGATTACCACGTTTTGGGGTGGTGTACTTCCAAACGGTTGGAAGGTCAGCAAAAACTATCACATTCAATCAGCAAAAACTATTACATCAAATCAGCCATAACTATTACATCAAATCAGCACTGATATACCATCATTTTATCATATGAGTAGTTTATGTATATTATAGATACAAAACCGTTATATATTGCAGTTGTTGTGTAAACGGGATTATTATTATTTTTTTTAATTTAACAACGGAATTATGTTTTTTTTACGTGGAGTTAAAAGCAAAAGTGCTAAGCATATACATATAAAACTTATGGTGATGAAGCCTGTGTGCTGGTCAAACAGATAAAGAAAAACCAAAAGAAAAAAAAATTCATTAAGTCAGATCATAAATTTTATTTTCTTTGTAGCTATCAGAATTCCTCGCCACAAAAACGATTTTGCAGGGAAGAAAACTGTAAGTTTTATTTTATTACATACAAGCTTACTTTGTAACATCTACATACAAAGCTTTTATTACAATTATTACTATAGCTTATCATATATATTTAATATTTAATTATAGTTAATTATCATATATGTTTAATGAATTTTAAGATTATTTTTTGCTGCACGAATTTAAGTAACTATAACAAAAGTATTGAAACAAATTTCTAATACACACCTTATATATATATATATATATATATATATATATATATATATATATATATATATATATATATATATATATATATACATATATATATATATATATATATATATATATATATATATATATATATATATATATATATATATATATATATATAATATATATATATATATATATATATATATATATATATATATATATATATATATATATATATATATATATATATATATATATATATATATATATACATATATATTTTAATGAAAACCGCACCCTGATCAGCTATCAGCTAGCTAGGGATCGTATCCACTGCTAACCACTGACCCGCTTGTAACGAAAAATTTGAAGTTCCATGATAAGGGGATGCAACCAAGTCAATATTGGATGAACATCTTTGATGCAATGTTCATTCTTTGGTGCATCCTACAATGCCTACTTGTCATAGTTTTTAGAGTAAAATTAAAAATAGTCCGTCGTTACATGCTTTTATAAAGTTTTCGATGTCCGGCAATTTATTTTTTTTTTGTAAATATAAAACATACAAATATTTTTGTAAAAGCTTGTTGTAGTTTTCAAATCGTTTTCATAAAATAGAAAAAAAATAATTAGCAGCCTTAATAAATATGATTTTTCCAAATAATTTGTTTTTTTTTCACTTAAAAATAATTTTGGTAAATTTATAAAAATTTGTGTGTTGTGTATTTGCCATAAAATTGTAAAACTTACTTATATTTTTTTGTGAGTGAAGATTTTAAGTGACATATATCTATATAGGGAACTAGATCCACAAAAGAGATATTGATGGAATCGACCATTCTACCTAACCGGTTTCTCACAAAATTTCTCTACATGCTTACATCTCCGCATGCGCACAACCAATTTTAAGATCACTATTTCTCTAGTCTATATAAAATTTGTCTAAATCTCTCAAGTTTATCATTTTTGCCCTTTTGGAAGTAAATATACACTCACGATATATATAACTCATATCCTTTTTTTCTATTATTCATCTATACCTTTTATAAATTCAAAGGTAGGCCACGCACAATTGTTAACCCGTATACTGGTTTAAGTCAATACAGCAACTCAACCATGTCGCCCCCCTTTCAATTTAGATAGAAATCTATAACCAAGTAATTGGAAACGTGCGCTTTGGGCATTTGCGAATCTATTTTGGTTTTGTGAAATCTATTCTTGTTCCATACTCCACATCTCTACTAATGGAACAGTAAATTAAAATTTTTTGATTGATTACTGCAAAATTTATTAAATCGATAATTATTTACATATCTGGACTTATTATAGTTAGACTGCTGATCTAATTATATAGTGTACAACGAGCTTAGAAGGGTACTAATGTTCTACAAGTATATGAGTTTTAAATACAAGCGTTATCGCTTATAGAGACATATATTTTATTTTATAGGTGCACGGTGAAAAATGTCGGTTTACTGTTCAAACCAAAAAAGTTTCTTCTTACATCCAAATCAAAATTAATTTATTTTTCATTAGAATGTTATTTTTCATAACCAGCTTCGATTTGAATAATGTTATGAACATCATATTACATCATAAATGCCGGTCGTTATTTAGCCATAACGGCCCTCATAACGGCCCGTTGCTATGTAAACATTTACATAGCAACGTATTTGAAAGGACACCAAATAGCTATTTATGTACCAAGGGCGTTATGTAGGTTATTGCGCCCGGAAAGCGACGTAATCTAGCCCGAGGAATGGATGTCGCTTGATGGGCGTAATACCCAGTAACGCCAGTGGTGCATACAAGATTTTATGCTTCACTTAATAATCTAAAAACTAAGAAAGAATTTAATTTGTTAGTCTATATTGATATGCAAAAAAAATACAAATGTATCCTAGTATGCCAAGAAACTAACTATTTTGAAGCTTAAAATAATTATTTGTTGTTTGTACGTTGCTATGTAAACAAATTTTCTTAAATTTTGTAGCGTATAACAAAAACATTGTATGACGTTTAAAATAATTTGATAGTTTTGGAAAACCATACAAATATTTAATAACTAAAATGTTGCTTAAAATTTTTAAACAAATGTAAAAAAATTTTACTGGCTTAAATTGAATAAGAATTATTTACATTTTGTAAGCAAAACTACAGTAAAAATAATTTTATTTGGTTTTTTAGCGTCTTAATAGCGGGCGTTATGAATTCATAATGCCCTCTCATAACGCCCCGGTTTTTATGAATGTGTTTATATATAGCGTATCCTTAACATTATAACAATTTTATATCATTGTGAAGCATAAATAACTATTTCTTAAGTTTTCGTATATTTTTTTTAATATTATATGACAGGCACCAATTTTAGTTTTATTAACTATGTACATTTAGAGAGAAATCAAAATATTTTATTATAGCAACCTATTTGAAGGGAAGCCAAAATTAAACTTTTTTTCAATAATTATTAATTACTTTAATTTATTATTAATACATATAATGAAAAACAAATCGTTGTACGCACCACTGTCGTTATCAGATTTTAACGGCATTCAGGCGATGTGAATCCCTCAGGCCAGATGCCCTAGGACTGGTCATATCGCCTTCGCGTCGTTAAAATCCATATAACAACCTTGGTACGTAAATAACTATTACATTTTAGTGTGGTTTTGTTTAGAATAAAAACTAGTCTTATTTATTTCAAATGATAGCAATTTAAACCAAATTAGAATACCCATACGTCACTTTATTTTACCTCATATGTAACCTCTTTGAAATCGGGGTTAACGTATAGAAAAAATGCCAGAAAATGATGGCCGACTTCAATTAAATATAATCTAATCTAATTACATGTTAGCTTTTCCAGATTTTTGTAAAATGGTACATCTTGTCTAATATGAAAAAATCTATCAGGTGCAAATAATATTCACTGCCCGGCCTCCGTGAACGTAAAAGAACAAGTTATCAAAAGGAATTAATATAAATTTGTGTTGTAAAGTCTTTATATTGCCTGACCATTAAGCACAAAATTTATTTATTCTCGTTAATGTCAAAAGCAATATCAATGGCAACTCCCGTATTTTTCTTTGTAAATTTTTTTTTATTTTTTATCTACGGGTGTGACAAAACCGCGTACTCCAGTCCCTGCTATTGACATGCGAGCTAACGTGAGATATCACACCACTGACAATAGCAGTCAGATATCACTAGCCAAGGCGATATCTTAAGGGTGCTGGCGGATGAACTCTATTCAGTCAACGGTAGCTTTAATCTTAGCTATGGATACAGATGTAAATTTACCGGTAAAATATTTTTATGGTAATTTTACCGTAAAATGACCGGTAAGATTGGTAAAATAGGTAAAATATAAAACTGGATCAAAAAATTAAATTATGGTTGCATTTTTAATTAATTTCAAATGTACAAATCACAATCATTTCTATAGTTTATCAAAACATTCAAATCAAATATATTTTTATGGAGCTAAATATGCTTACTCGCAGATTATTTATAGACAGGAATTACATAATCAGCATTGTAAAACTCTTTTATATCTAAAACAAAACATGAACGAAAATCGGCTGTTGTTTATACTTAGCAGTACATCTTGAAAACAAACAACACGTTTTTTGCACATCTGCAAAAATGGAACAAATCCTGGACCAACTTGCTACAACGATGACTGCTTTCTTTCCTGTTATGTCGAAGTTTGTAAGGGCAATACTATATTCGAAAATATTAACGTATAGGTATTACACATGGAATGGAAATCTAAAAACATTTGAACGGCACAAATTCAAAAAGTGAGTCTACAGAAAACCAAGCATATTCATTGAAACTTAATATATGTTCAAACTATATGCGATGCTTCCCAATCTAGATAAATGCTACTTTCATCGCATGTGGTTGGAAAATGAGTCCGGTTCAACGTTTTTTCATCATTGATAATTGTCAACGGCCTTAATCGTGTGACGTGTCACTCCACATATGCCACAACCGACGATGGGATAGATACATTAATTACGCGGTCAACTATCAAAATCTAATTCGTGCATTGTTTCATTCATGTGAAAAATATAAAGACAAATGGATAAAAAAAATGTTTTCTGAAACTCGAAACAAAAATTTACAATGAAGGGCTGATAATGTTTCGTTGCGTTGTGTGTTCTTAACCGTTTGAGAATTCCATCGATCTGCTGCTGTTGCTGCTTCGTTTAAAGTAAAATTGCAACGCGAACCAAATTACTTTCAAATTATTTCCAAATATTCTAACTTACTATATAAGAATCACGATTTATGAGAAAACGAACTATACTTGCGGTCAACAATAGAGGACATCTACTGATCTACGAACTTCACAAAATTATTCAATCTAAGATTCAAAGCAAAGAAATAATATAGAAATCCGACTATACCGCAACTGCTATAGAGCCAAATGAAGAATTTTGGTTTTTCCAACAGAATGTTTTTAATTCACTCGATCCACACCACGTACTGCAATTGAAAAACAGTTCACCGCAGTGTACCGATGAAATACATAAGATTTACTCTTTTATTCGTATCAATTGCTCGCCAGTGGGTACTGCACAAAGACATACTGCTGAACTGAATTGCATATCATCTGAAATGAAATGATTTGCTGGAATCAATAACCTTGGATGGCCTCAATCTAGAGCTGTTTAAAAAAGTGTTCAATACCTCAAATTCATTTTGGACTGAGATCTAGGTTTTCAGAGGCTTCTTGTTGTAATAAATATTCTTGTTGTTGTAATAAATATTTTATGATTCCACAAAAAAAGCACAAACTTTGATTTTTATTAAACAAAGGTTAATAAATTTTACTGCAATTTTACCAATTTTACAAAGCTTAAGTAATATTACGTAATATTACCAATTTTACCGGTAATTTTACCATGGGTAATATTACCTTTACATCTGTAGCTATGGAGTATTTCTTGATGTTCCCACGTTAATTCGTATTCGAAGAATCGAGCCTTTATATAACTCTGTTTATGGGCTTTAATCGCATGATCAAGGAATATGCCACTAGCTGGATTATTGGCAGCCACATTTTACTTTTCTTCCTGCAGATTTTTAAAACAAGTTTGCTGTTTACCTTTTGTTTTTTCTATCCTGTCATGAAATATTGGCCTATTTCATATTTTATATATGATATAATTTATTGTTTAGTTATTCCTTTTATAAAAAGTATATTAAAAAAAAACAAATTTCCGTCCATCAACATCTTAAAACGCATGTTGTTGTGGACCTTAACCTTCAAAGGTTTTTATGTGTTGTTGTGACACATATTGTAATTCCTACTACACAACACATTTTATAAAAAAAAATAAAACTAGATCATACGGGTTGGGCAAGGCTGCGTACTTCAGTACCTGCTTTGATATATGAGTGAATGTAAGATTTCACAAATCACTGGAAGTAGCAGTGAGATATCACTACTGGCGGATGAAGCATATGCAGTCAATGGTAGTATCCTCAATGTCAGTTTTAAAATATTCCTTGATGATTACACGCTTTTGTTTGCTCGAAAAATGAGCCTTTACATGTGGGTTTTAATCATGAGGAAGAAAGTTCGTTATATGATCAAGGAATATGCCACAAGCTGAGTTATTTGCAACCCTATTTTAGTTTTGTTCCTTCAAATTTTTTAATCAAACTTGCTTTCTACGTCTTATTTTATTTTATCTCCACTATCCTATCGTGAAATATTAGCTACGTCTATTTTATATGTGATAAAACTTATTCCTTAGTTATCCATTCTTTTAAAAAAATATAGTTTTAAAAAATAAAATAGGTCTGCGTTCATCAACACCTCACAACGCATGTTGTTGTGACACGTAGATCTTAAAAAGTTTTTAAGTATGTTGTGACACATTTTGTAATTCCTACTACATAGCACACTTTAAAAAAAACTGAAGATTAATCGAAATGTTACAAAAATGTTACATTGGGTTAAATCTTATTCATAGCTGATTTGTTTATGGTAACTAAAGAGAGTTACTTTTAAATTTCAAATTTCAAATAGTTAGATTGTAATTGGGATATACTTTATCAATTTCAATAATAATTGACAACGATTTCATAATTTAAAAACTGTGCATTGCAAAATTATATACCAAATTGCGATATTTCTTAAATTAAATGCTCTTTCAAATGACAACCCCTCCACTTGACTATCTTTTAAATGTTTTTTGTTTATTTACTTATTTACCTTTATTTACTTATTCTACCCCTACTCCCATCCTCTAAATAAACATAATTTTGAGAGTTTGGTTTGACACTTCTCTATATTTTGCATTAAATCTTTACTAACTTTTGTATCAATCTAAACATTTTGTAAGTTTTTAGATGCGGTTTGATGCCAAATCCGTTGTCTTGAAGACTTTGAGTTATTACTGCATTATAGGCATTACTGCGGAAGACCCTCAAACAATAAACAAACAAGAAAAAAGGTTTACGTCAAATAAATGAAAGCTGTTTCGTGATATTCGTTTATTTAAGTGACAACAACACTGAACTTAATTCATACGCTCAATTTTTCTTTTCGTCTTATGCAATAACTAAACAGAAATTTTTTATTGATTTTAGTCCCACCGCATCAAATGATCCACCCATTTTTAAATAAATCACAAAAACACATAAATTATCTTCATAAAAAACGCATTAATAATATGCATGCTGTAATCATATCATCAACTACGATCATTATGAAAATCTTGATCATTAAATTATTACAAAAAAGAAAAATAAAAGGAAAAACCATATAAAACTTTTAACAAGATCAATATAGAATTTATTGATATTTGGAATTGCTCACTGCTATTAAATTGAAATTACGTTTTTCTATAAATTATTTTCTTGAAACGTAATCCTACATATAAAATTGGTTATAAAATAATTGGAGATTTGATCGTTAGATAAAGAAAAGATAATTGTTTGAATAGTTAAAGAGAAAATATTGATTCAACTGTAGGATCATGTTAGGATTTTGTAGACAGAGGATTATAAAACGTAAAAACTATGTTGATGTTTTTCTTATACATATATGTTTGTTTTTAAATTTGTAAACTTTTTGCAGATACTCTTGGGGTAATATGCTAAGTAATATGTCCCTCAAAAGACAAAAACAAAGGAAAGCCATACAATTTTTTGTAAGTATACTAATACAGCACACAAAATTTGTCGGAAAACTACAAATTTATATCTTAAAGGTTGAAATCTTAATCTCTAAGATATCAAGACTTCGGTATTCGGTCTGGGTTAAGGATTTTGATATAGTTTTTGGCAAAAAACTTTTATGAGGACATTGTTTTAAGTTTTGGGCAGTGATGTATATCGAACATAAAACTCTTTGTTAAAGTACATGTATTTTTTATCTCTGTTTAGAAATTTATTACAAAACTAACACAAAACATCAATAATGCCCTACCGAAAAATTATAACAGATCATAAATTAACATAATTTAGTGAAACGATCATACAACCAGCAAACTACTCAAAAACCTCTCCATTTAGCGTTTCGAGAAAATATTAAAAAATCAAAAATTCATATTTCTTTCAAAATTCCAAAAATATTGTAAAAATTAAATAAAATCAAAAATTTAAACGTTTTCTCAAAATTCTAAAAACATTTCAAAAAAATTTCATTGTATTTTCAAAATCCCAAAAAATTTCCAAAAATTAGAATAATATCAAATATTCAAACTTTTTCTAAATTCTAAAAATCCCAATTCTTACATAATAAAAAATTGAAACTTTTTTCAAAATTCTAAAAATATATATAAAATTCAAAATTCACAAATTCAAAAATGCTATTTTTTCCAAAATTCTAAAATATTGCAAAAATTTTATCAAAATTAAAACTACAAACTTTTTTCGAAATTGTAAAAATTAGAATAAAAACAAAACTTTAAACTTTTTCAAAATTCTAAAAATATTCCGTAAATTCTTACAAAATCAAAAATTTAAACTTTTTTCCAAAACTCTAAAAATATTCCAAAATTATAACAAATTCAAAAATTGTCATATCCAATTTCATGCTCAACTACATTTCATATCATACAAATAATTAATTTTATTTTTTCGCAAAAATTGGGTAAAAAATAAATGAAAATCATTCTTTTGACAACTTGACAACATTTTTTTGACAAACCTAAAAGCGATAATCCAGTTTTTGGTCTCACATACCAATCCCAACCATGAAGATTTTTTCAAATTCAATGTTACTACTCGTAATCACTTAAAATGAACGTTTTTAGGCAAAAATTATGCAAACTTCCTTATTTTGACACACTTGACGATTTTTTATGACACACTTCCGGTACAGTTATCGAACACAGCGTCCTTTCCCTGTCCCTTGTGAATACCTATTTTTAGAAAAATAATCCCTACCTCGCTGGCCGGCAGACAGACATACATTTTTTTGCTTTTTAGAATCAGTAGCTTCTAAGACGTCGAGAAATGCCAAAAAAGTGGGGGTAAGAATTTAACTTTTGGCTCGAGAATGTAATACTTTTATTTTGTTTTATTTTTTTATTTTTATTTTTCCAAATAAATTTTTGTTTAATATAATATATTTGATATATTTACAAAAAATTGTAAAATTCAACTATGGTTTCTTGTGAGCGATTTAAATAGGAAACACATTTTTTGTTCTGTTAACGGTACGATAACGGTAAAAAACACTTTACACAAGCATGCGTGGTGATTGGTGAAAAAAGAATTCATAGTATGTGATAAAGATTATCTCTATATTGCATATTAACGTTTTAATTCGCGTGTTACAGTTTTTTCAAAGATATGAATCATTTGAAAAAAATGCCCACGTAATATTTTCGTTTAAACAAATTCACCACAACTACTCTACTCAGTTGCAACAAATCATTTATTATATATTCACTATTGTTATAGAAAGGAAATACTACTCATCAGTAAAAATAATAATCTCTGTTTAATATCTGTTGTCATTTCATGAAAATAATCACACCCAAAAGCAATTTGTTTTTCCTCGTACGGGTAACAAAACAGAGTGGAAAAATGAAAAGAAAATAAGAAAATGATTTTCCCATAAAAAACACATAAAAGTAAATTGGTTTATTTCAATGGACTTCGATTTTTTTGCTGTTAAATGATTATTCAAGTTCTTCTGATATGATATGGTTTTGATGAAAAGTTGACCATGTTTAACGATATATTGGCATTAGTCATTACTTATTAATATAATTTAGCCATCAGCATAAGAAAAAAACGTTTTAGAAAATATTATTTATTTTAATATGCAACAAAAAGAACAAGTTCTATTTGGAATTACATATATTAAACAATTGCTTGTAGGCAATTTAGTGTCAAGCAAATTCGCAATGCTTAAATTAAAATATGATGCTACTAACCAGGAGTACGCCTATGCCTATTTTCTAGCATGGAATGTTGTTAATCAATTCCTATTTCACGATGTACCGGAATAGGGCCTATGCATATTTTAACGTTTTATTTTTAATTGGCTTTGTTTATTTTCATTTTCGATTAAATTTTTCAAGTTTCAAATTTATTTGCTTCCTTTACACCTAGTAAATATTTCGAATAGAATGGGCGATATGTATAAAAACTAGTAAACACTAGTTAAACTTTACTACCTAGTTTAATATAAAATTGCTAGTATAGTAAAAAATTGGTTTGAGTATGAACTAAACTAGGAAGATAGTATCAAAAAACATCGCACTAGGTTGTTGCTATGGCGTTTACTAGGAATTTAAATAACAAACTTCTTTAGTTGTCAAATAAATAACTTATTTGTTATATATCTTCGTATATATTTCCAGTTTATTTATTTATTTAGTAAATTTGTAGAATTTTATGTTAATAATTATAAGAAGAAGTTCAATATTAAAATATTCATTTTATTTTATATTTTTGTGTTTGTTTACATGGAAGTGAAATAAGTTGTTTTATTGAAGAAAAAAAATCTTTATTCAGAACCCGTATTTAAGTAATAATTTCTTCTAAAACTTCAAAACCTTTTATGTTTGATCTATCATTAGTCAGACATGCATGAATGAAGATGCAGCCCAATTTCTTCTCAGAACAATTGGCGATAGACTATTTGTCATAAGAGTTCTGGAGGTTTTCGTAGATTTTATACGTAATCTTTCGTAGATTGCTTTCAGCTATCAGATGGCAATTTGTGTATTGTTTTTGAGATTTTCCTATATGTTTTTCCAATGTTTTGGGGTGTAAAATGAACTGATTGAATTCGTCGGCGTACCTCTTATTATTAGTCGTGGGCATTCCGTGAATCGGTTTTATTACGTTTCTGATTTGGAACTGCGGCTTACACAGTCTTTTATTTTTCCGATGAATCATTGGTTCCACCGCTCAAGTAACACTCTGGTTTGTCTTATTTAATGAGCTTATTACAAATGTGTGATAATCGAAGGCGCTCCTCTTACTAGCGATGGTATGCCTTGGCGATGAGTATATCGAATTATGCTAGAAACATTTGTTTTGATAAATTGATGCCCCGTGGCTTGGAGCAACAGGCTGCCGGGAGTATAACCAAATGTGTGTTAACTAAATAGTTGACATCACTAATGATTATTGAATACAAGAATTACTCCTCTGTTCTATCATAGTTCTTGCAAATAACATGTAGTTCTCAGCATTAATATTTATATTTGGATTAATTTGTATTCGTTACAGTTAAACTATAAGAAAATGCTATTGTTAGGTTTATTATTTTTCCTGTTATAAGTTGGTATCCGGCTTTTATTTTTGTTGCTATTGAATATGTTAAAGGCACAAGGGGATTTAAAACTCCAAAATTAGCGAAAAACGTTTCTTTAGTCTGGTAAACTTAGAATGACAGTCTTGAGAACGATAAACGAAAAGAACTTTTGCTGTTTAAGAACTATGCTTTCGAAAACAATCTAGAGCTTCTCAAGTGCAAAAACATAAAAAATTGAATGTGGTTTGGGCCACCCTAGAGCGGGAAAAAAGAAGATGAGTTTGTGGTGTTCTTATATTAGAGTGGTTCTTATATTAGAGTAGTTCTTATAAAAATTTTAGAATTTTGATGCTTTTATAGACTCAAAGGGTTTAAAATAAATTTAAATCTTTATTTTGCTTGATTTGATTTTGTCCTACATCTTTGACTTTCATATCTTTTTCTTGATATTAATCTCCGTCACCTTGCCATTTAGGTTCCTTTAACAAATAACATGAGGGGGGGGGGGGGGGGTTGGCATTGAACAAAATAATCAAGTGGCGATTCTAGTCACAGTACATTAGATGAGCCAGTCCCAGCTACCCTTGCAATAACATTGACATGGGCCAAAAATGTGGGTTAGAAAATGATCCTGCAAAAACAGTCGCGATTCTTTTTACCAGGAAGCAGATGATCCCTGATATTGGCTCCATTGCTCTGGAGGGAAGTGATCTTGCACTTGCAGAACTAGCAAAATACCTATGTACGTGCTGAATACCTAGGTGGACTCGGATGGAAATCAAATATCACAGTAAGAGCCAAAAAAATTACAGTAGCACTATCTATACTCATGTAAAAAAGCCATGGAAAAATATGGAATCTTGCACCTCACATATCCCAATGATTTTATATCTCTGTGATCAGACCGATCCTAATGTACGGTGTGATCATATGCTGGACTGCAATTTCTAATGCTTCAACTCAGTAATGCTTCTCCATAATCTACCCTTTAATGTGCTAGATCAACAGATAACATGAAGATCAACTCTTTGACTCAGCTATAGGGATATGAAGCAGTTGTTCTGGATTTATTGATTCCAAGCATCTGATAGATTTTTGAAATATTGTAGATTCAAAATTCCTTTCTTGATCTGTATGAATCTAATTGCTTATTGCTGCTTCAGTTATTATGGTTCTTGATTCCTGATTGGTATTGGACACACACCTCTGGCTACTTGCTAAAATAATTCATTATGACTAGCACATATTTGTTGATGCTATCAGTAGCCGGAAATGGTCCAGCTACATTCATTGCAATTTTTTCAAATGGCGCTCCCATATTATACTGCCTCATATCACCATAACTTCTTCGTATAGGTCCTTTTGCAGTAGCTATTCCACGACACCATTCCACTACCAATTGGCATGCTCCTGACCAATAAAATCTACGTCGTACTTTGTCAAGGGTT
>OY856186.1:304467878-304477878 GCA_963693315.1 Diogma glabrata
AAGAATATAAAATTACAAAACACTACCTTCGACTTCACTTAAAACCTAAAATATGTAAGGAAAATTTTAAAAAATAGTTCATAACTTCTTCTAGGTCATTCCTAGAGTAGTTAAATGTATGAGATGGTATTATTGATTTTTTATTTCCAACATTTCTTCCAAACATACCTAACCCCTATCTGCCTCCCTTCTGAGGGTTCTCATACAATCCATAATCCATCCATTTGTACAGGATATTACCAGAATACTTAAATGCAGCATAGAACATGCATAGAACAAATCATAGATCACAAATCATAGAACAAATCAAAATCCAGACATGTAGGAGTCACTTTGAGGGTGGTACAAATTAGGACGTGGGTGGTACGTATTAGGAAACTAGTTGCATAAATCGTACCAGTTGCAGCATCTTACTATTTCTCTATTATACAAGCCGGATGCACAAATTTACTCAGTTTTTTAGAGGAAATAGGTATTGTATTTGTTTGCAGTTCATAAGGTTTAGAAAAAACTCATAAGGTCATAAGGTTCATAAGGTTTAGGAAAAAATACAAAAAACTCAAAATTTTAAAAAATATAGTTCAATATAATATCATAATTCAATATAGTTCAATATAAAATCAAAACAGTTCAATAATTCATAGCTTTCTCGGTGTGATTACTAGAGGAGTAATACGTATGACTAGTTCCTAGCTACTGAGCTAATGACTAGTTCCTAGCTATTGAGCTATCCAATCTTTAAAGCAATCTCATTATATGCACATTTTAAAATGTTTGCCTCCAGATTGTGAATAGGCCCTCCCGAGCTGGTCTAACCCATTTTTTGCTTTATTTTCCTGAAGTAGGGAAGAAATTCTTCATTGACTTTTCCATCAGCAGTCACAAGTTTACCTGCAATCTCATTATATGCACATTTTAAAATATTTTCGTACGATGACATATCTGGTAAGTCCAATTCTAATCGAAAATTTTTCGAAAAACTATCGTTTGAATTTTGTGGTGTTAAGGCTGTTGTAATATTTTCCGGCATGAAATTTGACACGCATATTTTTTTTGACGGTATATTTTCGGCTCCACATGTTGCAGGCCTCTTATTCGATGGTATTGTATTTTCTTCCTTTTCCATATCTCTTTTTGGAGCACTGCAAACTTTAAAATTTACAAATCGTTTTCCAACGATTTCTCCACTGAAATGAAATTATTAAGGATATATTATAATAGAATTTAAATTGATTTATTGAACTAGAACAATTTTATAAATATATATATATAAAATATATATATTATATTTATATATGGCTTAATCTAAAATATTTATTTATTTCCATATATATATATATATATATATATATATATATATATATATATATATATATATATATATATATATATATATATATATATATATATATATATATATATATATATATATATATATATATATATATATATATATATATATATATATATATATATATATATATATATATATATATATATATATATATATATATATATATATATATATTTATTTATTTTAAGAATTACATTATTGATCTATCAATAATGTAATTCTTAAAATTTTATATTTACATATAACAATAATTTCATAATTACTTTTGCTTTTCCAATGTAAAAATAACGGCTGTTGATCGACGGTTAATTCCAGTAGCACAAGAATTTTGGCAGAAAAATTCAAAATTTATCGTTTCATGAATTATATTTTCGTCTTGTTTAGTTGCTGGTATACCAAGCGGAACCAAAACAGCCAGTCGATCTCCAAAATTGGTCCCTTCTTTTCGACCAACATACATGGTATCTCTTCTTGAACATCGTATTATATGTTCTATTATATTTTTGCTGATTTCTATAAGTATTTAATATCAGAAAAATAAGTATATTGTAGTAGCAAATATTTTACTATTTTGAATAAAACTTACTAAGATTGTTTTTTTCATTCTCGTTAGTGTGATTGTGGCATCTAGAAACAGGTAAGTGAGAATCCTCAGGTGAACTATACACAATCATTGCTCGTAAAAATAATTGTTCAATGGGTGCACTAAAGGCTATGTCAACCTTATATGTTTGACACATTTTTATAAATGTTTTATTAAGTTTTTGAGAATGCTATAATATTCCAAATATTAGTAAATATAATTGATAGTAATTTCAAAACATATCATCCAACTTACCATCCAACAGCTTTTACCACTTTGAAGTGACGATACGTCAACATTAAATTGAACTTCAGTGTCAATATTATCTAAAACGGGTAGTTTGTTTAAATGTGTTGTATTATTATTGAACGTCAAATAGACATCAGAATTTTTAAGTGGTTCACTATTCGAATTTGTTGCAGAATTTATCATTGACTGGACATGTGAACTTACATTGAAAAAATCTAAATCTAACAAATCCCCTTCGCCTCTGAAAATATCAAATATTTTATGAACTGTATTACTTATAATTAGAAGAAAAACTTACTCATATGTCACATTTTCCAATGGGACCAAGATCGACATATTTTTAATTATTTTCAGGATTATTTTTGTCAAACAATAAATTTCTAAACTGATCAATCTGATAAGATTAATATGACTGATAAGATAACACGAACTCAAAAATAAAATAAAATGTTATCTTGTTTAAACTTTGTTTTAAACATGTTTAATCATCTTAATTGTTACCTGTTTCTGTATGGGAACGTCCAGAAGGGAGGTAGATAGAGGATAGGTATATCAGGAAGCATTGTTTGAAATGAAAAATTAAATGGACCTTGTCATACATTTGCCACATCTAGGAATCACTTTGGGCCAGTTACAGCCAATTTATGCAAAAAAGTTTATTTTTCCACTTATGTATGGGAACGTCCAGAAGGGAGGCAGATAGAGGATAGGTATATTTGGAAGAAATGTTTGAAATAAAAAATTAAATGGACCTACTCATACATTTGACCCCTCTAAAGTTCATCACGGTGGAGCTATGAATTATTTTTTAAAATTTTTATTCATATTTTGAGTTTTTTGTATGGGAACCCCCCTAAGGGTTAAAGATAGGGTGTTGATGACTTAGGGTGAAATATTACGATTAAAAAAATATTAGGACCTTGTCATACATTTGCCACATCTAGGAATCACTTTGGGCCAGTTACAGCCAATTTTGGCAAAAATGTTTATTTTTCCACTTATGTATGGGAACGTCCAGAAGGGAGGCAGATAGAGGATAGGTATATTAGGAAGAAATGTTTGAAATGAAAAATTAAATGGACCTATTCATACATTTGACCCCTCTAAAGGTCATCACGGTGGAGCTATGAATTATTTTTTAAAATTTTTATTCATATTTTGAGTTTTTTGTAAGGGAACCCCCCTAATGGTTGAAGATGGGTGTTGATGACTTAGGGTGAAATATTACGATTAAAAAAATATTAGGACCTTGTCATACATTTGCCACATCTAGGAATCACTTTGGGCCAGTTACAGCCAATTTATGCAAAAAAGTTTATTTTTCCACGTATGTATGGGAACGTCCAGAAGGGAGGCAGATAGAGGATAGGTATATTAGGAAGAAATGTTTGAAATGAAAAATTAAATGGACCTACTCATACATTTGACCCCTCTAAAGGTCATCACGGTGGAGTTATGAATTATTTTTTAAAATTTTTATTCATATTTTGAGTTTTTTGTATGGGAACCCCCCTAAGGGTTGAAGATAGGGTGCTGATGACTTAGGGTGAAATATTACGATTAAAAAAATATTAGGACCTTGCCATACATTTGCCACATCTAGGAATCACTTTGGGCCAGTTACAGCTAATTTATGCAAAAAAGTTTATTTTTCCACCTATGTATGGGAACGTCCAGAAGGGAGGCAGATAGAGGATAGGTATATTAGGAAGAAATGTTTGAAATAAAAAATTAAATGGACCTACTCATACATTTGACCCCTTCAAAGGTCATCACGGTGGAGTTATGAATTATTTTTTAAAATTTTTATTCATATTTTGAGTTTTTTGTATGGGAACTCCCCTAAGGGTTGAAGATAGGGTGCTGATGACTTAGGGTGAAATATTACGATTAAAAAATATTAGGACCTTGTCATACATTTGCCACATCTAGGAATCACTTTAAAGCTAAAAGATAAAGCTAAAAGAAGTTCGGAAGATATGTTGGAAATAAAATAAAATAAAATAAACAATTAATTTATAAGGCATTTAATAAATTATTTAAATAATTAATACATTATTATCAAAATTAAAAACAATTTCATTTATCTAGTGTTGATTATTTCATTTAGTCACAATTTTTATTTAATTCATTAAGGATTTTTAATTTATTTCAGTCGTTTATTAAATTTTTAATATTCTGCATCTAATCACAATTCTTGCATAGATAATGTGAAAGGTTTCTTTTTCCAGTACATTTTTCATGAACCCAATTTTTACACAAAATGCACTGCACCATGTTTATGACTAGGCACTTATTGCAAAGGAAACAATACCAATCCCTCACATTTTTGTGGATAAAAGCCTTACTGCTTTTCCCTCGGGGCTTGTATTTTTTAATTTCTTTTTTATTTTGTATAGCCTTTGATATTTTAATCTGGTCAATATAAGATTCTGATGTCAACTCTGTCGCTTTTTGAACACCTCTACCAATGCGTTTGTTTATGTTTGGAGTATATATTGGTAGTGGTGATAGTTCTTGTATTGAAATAGGTAGTGCGATTTCTTCTACTAAATTTTTGTTTAAAATATCACATTGAAGTGTTGAACTATTTGTCACTTCGATATCTGTTCCTACCTCCATGCTTTCTATAACCAATTCGTTATTACAGTCTGTTTCATTGCAAGAAGCAGAAGAAGAAAGTATAGTAGATGGAGAAAAATCTATTTCTTTAAAAACTGTTCGATCGACTGGCCAGATTCCGCTTGCTCTAAATCCGTTTGTAGCCGTTTCAATACAGGCAGATTTAATATAAGCCTCATTTAATAACGAGCAAACTTGGTATTGGCTAACTGTATGTCCTGGATTTGTTCTTAACCACTTTTCAACGGCTTGAGAATAATATGTTTCGAGAGGTTTAAAGAACGCTACATCCAATGGTTGAAGGCGATGGGTAGTATGTCCTGGAAGCTGCAACAATATTATACCGTTTTGCTTAGCAAGAACCAGAGCTTCTAAATTTTTGGAGTGAGTCGTGTGGCCATCGAGCAAAAGAATCACCTTCTTGGTAATGGAGGGATGAACGACGTCTATAAAATGTTTCAGCCATTTGACAAATAAAGCTGAGTTTATATACCCACTTTCTGAGCATTCAACGAAACTGCCCATTGGGCATCCAATTTTTAAGTCGTCAATCATTCTAATTCTTTTGAAAATTATCAATGGGGGCACAAAATGACCCGATGCACTCATACAACAAACAATTGTGGTGTGAACTCCTCTTTCGCCACTTGAAATAACACCAATTTGCCTTTTACCTTTGAGTGCCAATATTTTCTGGCATCGTTTTTGAACCGTCGAAAAACCCGACTCATCCATGTTGTAAATTCTTGTCCCATCGACGCTATTTTCATCACATAACTGTTCAAGTAAATCGAAAAACTTATCCACGTTAACCCAATTAAATCCTCGAGCTCTTGCCATCGACGTTGCTTCTGGTTGCCTCACAGTCAATCTTGGATGTCTCTTCATAAAATTGTAAAACCATTTTTTCCCTGCTAACTTTGTGTCCTTGTTAAAGCTGTGCTTTATCTGATTTTTTTCGGCTAGTTCAAAGGCCAATCTTCGAACGTCATTTATCCCGATTCCAAAAAATTGTTGTTCTAGAATTAAAAGATGTTCCTCCAGTTGGTCTTCTATCGGTTTGGAAAAAACGGGTAAACGTCCAAAGCTTTTCTTTTCTTCCTTAGCTTTAATATTCATATCATTTAGATGACGTCTGAATGTTGGTTTCGGGATACCATACTTTTTGCAACATCTATTAAATTTAATTTGCCCACTACGAAATTCCTCAAGTGCTTTACGCATATCCTCTTCATCCCATTTGCCGTATTGGCGTTTAGGTTTATCGTTCATTCTTTTAAAATGTAGTCCTAAATAAAAAAATGTAAATGTTCACTTCAAATTTATTATTTAATGTAAATGTTCACTTTAAATGTTTACATTTATTACTATTACAAACTTATTATTTAATGAAAATGTTCACTTTAAATGTTCACACAAATTGTATTGTAATGCAAAAATATTGCTTACGTATTTATATATAGATAAACTATTTTTAATAAATTAGTAAATTAAGATAATAGTATATGACAATTGTTTATATAACAGAACAACGTACCTTTTTCTTTAACACTATTTGATTTTTTAAAACAATTTGATATAACAATAATATCAGAAAAATATTAAATTATGAAGTTATATAGAATTACGTTATTGCACACGAAGTATTTTGTTAAGACTGTTAAAACAGCAAAGCTCAAAAATAAAATAAAATTTTTTCCTGTTTAATCATTTATTCTTCATGATGTTCATGTTCGTGTTCATGTTCGTGTTCATGTTCATGTTCATGTTTGAATTCCTGCCAACCAAAATACATGCTAACTTAACATGTTAACTTAATATATTAACATGTTAACAAAATACATGTTAACATGTTAACAAAATCGCATGTAAATGTAACATGTTGTTTGTAAATGTAACATGTTTGTAACATGTAACATGTTTGTAACATGTTTGAATTCCTGCCAACCAAAATACATGTTAACTTAACATGTTAACTTAATATATTAACATGTTACCAAAATACATGTTAACATGTTAACAAAATCGCATGTAAATGTAACATGTTGTAATGTATGTAACATGTTAACAGTATGGTATGTAACATGTTAACGGTATATAACATGGTATGCTCGTTGACTTCAATTTTAATAATTGGGCTGCTTAAATATTATTACTTCTAAAATATAATAACATACATATTTCCTAACCAAAAATATAACAACATATTGACTTAACGTCAGATATTCGACTGTGTTAACTTGGGAACAAGTTTTGGGGAACATTTCTTCCGAACATGGGTTCTCATACAAAAAACTCAAAAAATATATTTGTTTATGTTAACGACCTTACGAATATATTTATGTTAACGACCATACCATGTTGAAAACACCGGTTCTCGTCTGATCACCGAAATTAAGCAACATTGGGCGGATTAGTACTTAGATGGGTGACCGCTTAGGAACACTGCTTGTTAACTTTTTTTATGTTTTTTTTTTATTTATCATACAATACAATACCACGATTGAATTGCTTAGCTTCTAGTAAAATTGTGAGATAGGGTAGTTGCTTATATCGTACCATCGTTAGTTGCTTATATCGTACCTAGGTACGATATAAGCAATGTAAGTGCTTATATCGTACCGTTAGTTGCTTATATCGTACCATTGCTTATATCGTACTGTTAGCTACTGATATCGTACCCGTAGTTGCTTATATCGTACCATTGCTTATATCGTACTGTTAGCTTCTGATATCGTACCGTTAGTTGCTTATATCGTACCATTGCTTATATCGTACTGTTAGCTACTGATATCGTACCGAGTCAGTCATAATGTACCAGTTCCGTGTATTGTAAGGTTCCCATACATAAGTGGAAAAATAAACTTTTTTGCATAAATTGGCTGTAACTGGCCCAAAGTGATTCCTAGATGTGGCAAATGTATGACAAGGTCCTAATATTTTTTAATCGTAATATTTCACCCTAAGTCATCAACACTCTATCTTCAACCCTTAGGGGGGTTCCCATACAAAAAACTCAAAATATGAATAAAAATTTAAAAAAATAATTCATAGCTCCACCGTGATGACCTTTAGAGGGGTCAAATGTATGAGTAGGTCCATTTAATTTTTTATTTCAAACATTTCTTCTTAATATTCCGATCCTCTATCTGCCTCCCTTCTGGACGTTCCCATACATAGGTGGAAAAATAAACTTTTTTGCATAAATTGGCTGTAACTGGCCCAAAGTGATTCCTAGATGTGGCAAATGTATGACAAGGTCCTAATATTTTTTTAATCGTAATATTTCACCCTAAGTCATCAACACCCTATCTTCAACCCTTAGGGGGGTTCCCATACAAAAAACTCAAAATATGAATAAAAATTTTAAAAAATAATTCATAGCTCCACCGTCATGACCTTTAGAGGGGTCAAATGTATGAATAGGTCCACTTAATTTTTCATTTCAAACATTTCTTCTTAATATTCCGATCCTCTATCTGCCTCCCTTCTGGACGTTCCCATACATAAAGGGAAAAATAAACTTTTTTGCATAAATTGGCTAGTTCACCTTAGTACCTTATTGTACCTTACAATACACGTATTAGTAACCTCTACTAAGGTACCTACCTACATAAATGGACCTACTCATACATTTGACCCCTCTAAAGGTCATCACGGTGGAGCTATGAATTATTTTTTAAAATAAAATAAAATAAATAAAACTTTACTTTATTTTGTAAGAAAACTTATAAAAAATATAAAAAATAGATTCAAAATAAAGAAAAAACATAAAAAAGTTAACAAGCAGTGTTCCTAAGCGGTCACCCATCTAAGTACTAATCCGCCTAATGTTGCTTAACTTCGGTGATCAGACGGGAACCGGTGTTTTCAACATGGTATTTTCGTTAACATAAATATATTCGTAAGGTCGTTAACATAAATAAATATATTTTTTGAGTTTTTTGTATGAGAACCCATGTTAAATGAAATTATTATATTTTATTTTGATAATAATGTATTAATTATTTAAATAATTTATTAAATAGTTCATAACTTCTTCTAGGTCATTCCTAGAGTAGTTAAATGTATGAGATGGTATTATTGATTTTTTATTTCCAACATTTCTTCCGAACATACCTAACCCCTATCTGCAACCCTTGGTATGGTTCCCATACAAAAAACTCAAAATATGAATAAGAATTTTAAAAAATTATTCATAGCTCCACCGTGATGACCTTTAGAGGGGTCAAATGTATGAGTAGGTCCATTTAATTTTTTATTTCAAACACCTATCCTCTATCGAAAGGACTTCTGGACGCTCCCATACATAAGTGGTAAAATAAACTTTTTTGCATTTATTAATATTACTTTGAATGTATATTACATTTTTGCATTTATTAATATTACGTCCACTAATTAAAATCAAAAAAAGTTAACAACAAGCAGTGTTCCCAAGCGGTCACCCACCCATCTAAGTACTAATCACGCCCAATGTTGGTTAACTTCGGTGATCAGACGAGAACCGGTGATTTCAACATGGTATGGTCGCTAACATATATTTGATAATTATTTTTATATTATAGCTGATAAGTACAACTTTTTTCTATATGAGTTGATGTCTTCATACAAATTTAAAAATAATAATAGATCTCAATATAGAAGATCATGATTTCTTTCTATATGAGTAGATATTTTCATCACAAACAAAAATATCGCACCATCTTATATAGATATATAACTCAAAATGTAGTATATCTAATACCTACTGTATTGTACCTTTTATGTTTATGTTTATGTTTTATTCGAATGTCGTAGACAATAGTCTTATTACATTCTTCATTCATAACCTCATGGTTTTGTTTAAATTCAACATAACTATTTTAAGAGTTAATTCATAAATTAATACGAATCCTCGAAAAGAAGACGAGTCTCAAGGGATCGCAGTATGACGGCTGCTCTACCCTTCACAACGCTCCCACCGATAATAATGTCGTTTGCAATTGATTCTGGGTTCTTACAGTGTCAATACTAAAGATTTGTATTATTCTGATCTTTGGCAAAACTATGAACATTCAAATAGATCATAACAGCCTTAAACCAAATATACACATTAGCCTTAAACCATAACAGCCTTAAACCAAATATACACTTATACCAAATATATATTACACATCAGGGAATCTTAGTTAATTTCTTTTCCTCTCCTAATT
>OY856186.1:305124285-305177252 GCA_963693315.1 Diogma glabrata
TATATATATATATATATATATATATATATATATATATATATATATATATATATATATATATATATATATATATATATATATATATATATATATATATATATATATATATTAGACTGTTTCACAAATCCACTTTTTTTTAAATGTTCAGGTCCACATCAAAAATCTGAAAGTTTTCGATGAAAAAAAAATTTTCCACCCGATCTGAGCTTTTTATCTCATTCCTAGAGCGTGCGGTTTTGCAAAACGTCCTGAATTTTGGGCTATTCATGCAGGAAATTCAAATTGAGGCTGGATGCCGATACGATAACATAAAAACAAAAATACCGGGGTGCTATTCGATGGGAAATTTTCCATAGAATTCAAAAATAACCATGGTTTACACGTTTTCTGAAGCCTAACGATGAAAATTTGAAGCCGAAGTCAAAAAATATTGCAAATTTGCGCATTTTTCAAAAACTGGTGTCATTATTTTAACTTTTTGTCATGCTAACCACCACGTTTAACGATTTTATCTCATAAACAATTTTATTAGCTTGCCAACAAAAAAAATCTTAAGTCTTTTGGTGGTCTAGATCGCGAGATATCTCACTTTTAGTGAAGTCGTGTTTTCCAGAATTTAGGCTAAAAGGCAACTTCTTCATAATTTCACAATATCTACTTAATAAAATATACAAAATTATCATATATAATATCACGAGTCGTCAAATAATAGTCAATTATTTTTCATAATCATTATTACGAATGTCATTTGAGGTTCCGAGTGCGCGTAGCGCACGAGGGAAATTTTTGACCTCAAATGGCATGAGTGGTAATGTTGAAAAATAATCGACTAATAATTTGATGACGAGTTGTATTTAGCAGACAATTTAACGAACAGAATTAGTAACATTATTTCATACAACATAATCCTTTGTTGTCAAATAAATTAAATATTATTTCATCTTAGTAGGCGCATAAATGTTATAAATTTGTAATTTATTTTTGACAAATAAACATAAACATGCAATCATTTATGAATGAAAATGGACATTTTTACTATTTGCAAATTGCATTTTTACATAATTTTATATGTGCATTTTTGTTTTAAATTAATATATTAAGTAGGCGGAAAATATTCGAAAATATTCGCTGTGCCTTTCTACCAGAAAAAAATAATCGAAACAAATCGTTTTGATTTGCTAAAAAATAGTAAATGAAGCGTTTTGATTGGACCTTATTGAAACTTTATTTAGTGAGTTGAATTGTCATTTTTATTTGAAAACTTTTTATTTTACTTTTGATAAATGATATTTTAATTAAAGCAAGTCCCTTCAGTTCAAATACAATTCCTTTTAAAACGTTAACATAGTACGCATTTTTTATAGAATTTCTTTTAATTTTAAGAAAGTTGTTCAAAAGTTTGTTTTAGTTTCGTTTTATTTCTAGTAGGAAACAATTGGCGATGTTGCTCTACCGCTTGGTAAATAAATTGTTTTTGATCTTCATCCCATGTTAAAACGGAATGATACTGTTTCATTAAACCGATAGCTCTTTCGGCAATGTCGTTTGTTATTTGAAGGAATTTGATAAATTCTTCTGCTTTTAAATATTCATCATTTTCCGGCCATAGAGACGGATCTACCTTCAGGAAGTCCATTAAAAGCAGAAGAATTCATCAAATTCCTTCAAATAACAAACGACATTGCCGAAAGAGCTATCGGTTTAATGAAACAGTATCATTCCGTTTTAACATGGGATGAAGATCAAAAATAATTTATTTACCAAACGATAGAGCAACATCGCCAATTGTTTCCTACTAGAAATAAAACGAAACTAATACAAACCTTTGAACAACTTTCTTAAAATTAAAAGAAATCCTAAAAATGCGCACTATGTCAACGTTTTAAAAGGAATTGTATTTGAACTGAAGGGACTTGCAATAATTAAAATATCATTTATCGAAAGTAAAATAAAAAGATTTCAAATGAAAATGATAATTTTGTATATTTTATTAAGTAGATATTGTGAAATTATGAAGAAGTTGCCTTTTAGTCTAAATTCTGGAAAACACGACTTCACTAAAAGTGAGATATCTCGCGATCTAGACCACCAAAAGACCTAAGATTTTTTTTGTTGGCAAGCTAATAAAATTGTTTATGAGATAAAATCGTTAAATGTGGTGGTTAGCATGACAAAAAGTTAAAATAATGACACCACTTTTCGAAAAATGCGCAAATTTGCAATATTTTTTGACTTCGGCTTCAAATTTTCATGGTTAGGCTTCAGAAAACGTGTGTACCATGGTTATTTTTGAATTCTATGGAAAATTTCCCATCGAATAGCACCCCGGTATTTTTGTTTTTATGTTATCGTATCGGCATCCAGTCTCACTTTGAATTTCCTGCACGAATAGCCCAAAATTCAGGACGTTTTGCAAAACCGCACGTTCTGGGAATGAGATAAAAAGCTCAGATCGGGCGGAAATTTTTTTTTTCATCGAGAACTTTCAGATTTTTGATGTGGACCTAAACATTTAAAAAAAAGTGGATTTGTGAAACAGTCTAATATATATATATATATATATATATATATATATATATATATATATATATATATATATATATATATATATATATATATATATATATATATATATATATATATATATATATATATATATATATATATATATATATATATATATATATATATATATATATATATATATATATATATATATATATATATATATATATTAGACTGGTCGTTAAAAACTAAATTTTGCGAGACGCCCCCTAGAAAAATTCTTTGTGGTCAAAAAACCACAACGGCATTATTTTTTTTTTTTTAAGTCAAAAGAACACGTGCCGCAAAATCATCGAAGTTTATTTTTTGATAAAATTGTTAATATCTCATAAAATATGCAGATGTCAAAAAAAATCATATAACCATTTTTGTAGGAAATTTAATTCTCTATAAAAAAGGTCCAAGTCATTTTTTTCCTAAAACCTATATTTCTGATGATATTTTGAAAAAAAACTTGAAATTCTTCGAAACTCGTAAAACCAAATGATGAAAATTTCGACGAAAAAGTACTAATTTTGATTTTTTTTGTCACGATTATTTTTTTATACATTTCATTCTATAGCATAAGAAGAACATTAGGACTTTTTCGTCATCTTTATTTTTTCTGTTTTTTAAAAATTACGAAAACTTACAAGTTCATTTTCAAAATATCATGAGAACTATACGTTTTCGGGAAAAAATGATATGGACCTTTTTTATAGAGAATTGAATTTCCTACAAAAATGGTTATGTGATTTTTTTTGACATCTGCATATTTTATGAGATATTTGAAAAACTCTACGAATTTTTCAAAAAATCAACTTCGACGATTTTGCGGCACGTGTTCTTTTGATTTAAAAAAAAAAAATAATGCCGTTGTGGTTTTTTGACCACAAAGAATTTTTCTAGGGGGCGTCTCGGAAAATTTAGTTTTTAACGACCAGTCTAATATATATATATATATATATATATATTATAAATAAATAAATAAAATCTATTTTTAAAAATAAATAAAAACAGCAGGTTGTGGGTCCAGTTGGAATATTATTAAAATATTTTATATCTAAAGTGAGAAAGAACTTTGAAAATAAAAATAGAAAAACACATGGTTGTTTTCTCTTGTGAGGTTATATGAAGTTCTGGTGAATAAGTTATAACATGTGGTTGATTTTGTATTTTTAAATAATATACAATGGATTTATTTGAAAGATAAATAAACTTGGATGGAAATGGGACAAATTATCAAGCCTGAAATTTCAAAATACTATTATATTGAAATCAAAGGGAATATTTGATGTGGTAGAAAAAGGTCGGTACTCCAGGAATCACTCCAGAAGAAATTTAAAATGGAATGAAGATGATATGATAGCACAAAATATACTAATAACATCAGTAACAGAAAAAGTAATTAATCAGTTGATAGCCTGTAAACCATCGTTTGACATGTAGGCTTTATGTATTCAGGCTTTATGTCCAGTAGGTCATTTCAGTCCAGTAGCACAATATAAAAGTATCACATTACTTTTGAGTGTAGCGGCAATGTATTTCATTTGGCTCGATTTGATATAAAGTCTGCATTTCTCAATGGAAATCTAGATCAAGAAATACACATGGATCAACCAACAGGATTTGCAGATGGTACGGGAAGAGCATGTCGACTAAATAAATGTATTTATGGATTAAAACAAGGACCGAGAAATTGGAATCAAAAACTCATTGAAGTAATTAAAGAATTTAACCAGCAGCAATTCGAAAATGATCCTTGTATCTTTATGGCATGTGAACTTGAAAAACTATATCTAACAATTTATGTAGATGATGGTTTAATTATTTCGTCAAACATTACATCAATAAATATTGTTTTAAAACATTTGGAAAATAACTTCGAAGTAACAAGAGTAAACATAAATCAATTTTTGGGAATGCAAATCTATAAAGAACCATCTAGTGATATATTCATTAAACAAGAGTCATATATTATTAAGGTTTTAGAGAAGTTCAACAGCCAGCCAGTACACCTAGACCATCTAAAGATATGGAAGATGAGAAAAGTGAATTATCCAATGGCCTATTTTGTGAAGCAATTGGGACTTTATTGTTTCTATCATTTGTTCACAGACCAGATATTACATTTTCAGTAAATAAATTAAGTCGATATGTAGAAACTCCAAATTTATATAATTAAGAGGGAGTAAAATGAATATTTCGGTATTTAAATGGTACCACAGAATACGGCTTAAAATTTAAATCAGAATTGAAGGGAGCAGTTGTACAATTTTATAGTGATGCAGATTTTGTTGGTTATTTAAAAACAAGAAAATCAACTTCTTGTTATTTAATGACAATAAATGGTTCAAAAACCAATTGGTATACAAGGCGCCAGTTGGTAGTAGCTCTATCAATAGCTTAAGCAGAATAAGTAGCAGCATCGCAAGCATTTAAGGAAATAATAATCATGGGCAGACTATGTGAGGAATTTTTGGGTATGAATCTTTTTATTTAAGACTGGATAATCAAATTTCTATAAAGATGGTCGAAGACAGCACATAAAAGGACAAAACACATGGATGTGAGGCATCATTTTGTCAAAAATGCATTAGGCAAAGATTTTAATATAATCTATGTTCAAACCAAAAAACAATTGGCTGATATTTTCACAAAAGCTGTTGATCGAAGCCAGTTTCAGTTTATTACAAGTAATGCAAATCCAAACAAAAGGAAGTGTTGAAAATGATATGTTTAGATATATCATTTATAAATCATTTCATATTACGTTTACTACAGTGTGTATAGGGTAGTATTAAAAAATATTGTAGTAGAATTCTAGTTCGTCAGTTTTATTAGATTGAAAACACTCATCCAATATTTTTGTAGTGTAATGAAATGGAACGTGCGCAGCCTGAACACTCCTGATGCTCTTATAAGTCTAAAAACAGAAGCTGAGAGGTATAGGATTGATATCATAGATCTGCAAGAAATTAGACCGCCAATAATCGAAAAAGTCGAAAAGAATTTGGAACTGGTTTTCTTGTTGGCGCACGAAGAAGCGGTGATGAAATTCATTCCGGTCAGTCAGAGGATCTACTACCTACGGGTACGCGGTACATACAACAATATTTCTCTTATTACCATGCATGCACCTACTGAAGCTAAGACACTGGACGAGAAGGATACTTGCTACATAGTACTGGAAGAAGTTATGAAACAAACACCAGCACGCAATTTCATTATGGCTCTTGGTGACTTTAACGGGCAAGTTGGAAGAGATATCTCTTATGGAAGAGAGGTGGGCCCCAATAGCCTGCATTTGAATTCAAATGATAATGGTGAAAAAATGACTGAGTTTGCATTATCAGATAATTTGAGAATTGCCAGTACTCTCCTTCCGTATCGATCGATCCATAAGCAGACTTGGGTCTCGCCGAATAGAAACACTCGAAATCAAATTGATCACGTGCTAATACCAGCACGTTTCTTTTCTATTGTTCTGGAAGTGCGATCCTCTAGAGGTGGATACATTGGAAATAATCACTTTATTGTATGTGCTAAAATAAGGTTACACTTTCCAAATCCAGACATTGCAAACTTCAGTTAACAGAAACGTTTTAACATCTCATCACTAAAGAATGCAGATAGAGAAGAGAGATATCAAAACCATATTGCCGAAACATTGCAGAAATCAAGATCCATTAATGGAGTCATCGATAAGTCATGGTATTTGCTCAAAGATGCCGTTTTAAGCGCTGCCGAGGGAAAACATGCATTTTTTGATGCTATTCAATACAAAAGAGATTGCTATCTGAAATGTCTACAAGGACGCAACACCAGGTCCACGAAGGAGAACTATAAACTGGCAAGACAAGCCGTTACAAAGCTATGTAGACGAACGAAGAGAGGATGGTGGAAGAGACAGTGTGAGGAAATTGAAATCTTCAATAAGGAACATCAATCGCGTAACTTCTTTCAACAGGTTAAAGCCTTAAAGAAGGTACCTCAAACTAGATCAACAGCTGTTCAAAACGAAGATGGGGAGCTACAAGTAGACCTTAAAATATTTTAGATACCTGGGCCGCTTATATTGAGAATTTTCTCAACTTAAATGACCAGCAAGTCAGGCGACGAGCAAAGCTTATTCATGCGTCAAAGGTACATGTATACGAACCAATAAAAGAAGAATTCGAAGCAGCGCTGTCAAAATAAAAACGCAATAAATCAGCTCGCCCAACTCACCGGAGAACATAAATTTATTTCATGACCTATCTGAAAAGATAGATAGGTTGACTGTATATCCTAACGCTAAAATTATAGTTCTTGGTGATTTCAATGTTCATAATAAAGAATGGCTTACACACAGCTCTAAAACTGATGAATTAGGTAAAGAAGCTGAACTTTTTGCTCTTTATCATAATTTCACTCAGATAATAGATCAGCCTACCAGAGTTCCTGACATTCTTGGCCAAAAAAGTAACTTGCTCGATTTGTTTTTGATAAATGACCCTACGTTGGTTCAATTTAAAGTATCAGAGCCTTTGGGTGGATCAGATCATAATTTGATCTCCACACATTTGAATATACAAGTACCTAAACAGTTTAAAGCTAATCCTCGTTTTGTTTGGGATTATAAAGCTGCAAATTGGCAGGGACTTAGAGATTTCTTTAAATGGTTTCCCTGGAAACGCAATTGTCTTTCCAGCCAAGATCCAAACATTGTTGCTTCTAATTTTTCAAAAATAATACTAATGGGTATGAGTAGGTTTGTTCCAAATAGTTTGATTGTTCCGAAGGTTGATCGATGGTTTTCAAGTAAATGCAAAAAAGCAATAAAAATTAAAAAAAAGGCTTTTCAAAAGTTTATTCAAAACAAGTCTGATGAAAACCTTAGATTATACCGAATAGAAAGAAATTTATGTAGAAAATTAATAGATGCAGAGAAACATCTATTTATTAGGAAAAAAGCTAATAAATTTGCTGAGCACCCTACTGGTTCACGAAATTTTTATAAAACCGCCAAGGCTGTTCAAGGAAATTTTTGTAAGTCTTCTATACCTCCTCTTATTGATAGAGATATACCTATTATTGACCCCAAAGAAAAGGCTAATTTATTAGGTAACTGTTTTTCGTTAAATTCTACATTAGTAGAACCCAATTTTCTACCTATACCAATTCCTAGAGTTTCTAACAAAATGGGGCGGATTATTTTTCGTAAAAATGTCATTCGGAAAATGCTCTTACAAATCAATACTAATAAGGCATCTGGACCTGATAGTATTCCTCCAATTATCCTTAAAACTTTTGCTAAAGAGTTAGCACCAATCCTAACTAAAATTTTCTATTTGTCATATAAGAAAGGGATTTTTCCTGATATATGGAAAATGGCTAGTGTACAACCAGTTCCAAAGAAGGGCGCTAAAACGGATCCAAGAAACTACAGACCTATATCAATTTTGTCGGTTGTTTCTAAAGTATTTGAGAAATATGTTAATTTTAATATTATGAGCTTCTTAGAGTCGTCAAAATTACTTAATGAAAGACAATACGGATTCCGTAAAGGAAGAGCGACGGGAGATTTACTCTCTTTTGTCACGCATATCTGGAACAAGTCGTTTGAAAACCATGGTGAGACCTTTGGCGTCGCACTTGATATTGCCAAAGCGTTTGACAAAGTATGGCACAACAATCTTATTTGCAAATTGAGATGCTACGGCTTAGATGAGCAACTTATTTCTTGGTTACAAAGCTTTATTTCCGAGCGCAAATTTCAGGTCAATGTTGATGGTGTTTCATCGAATATCTTTTCAACTAACGCTGGTGTTCCTCAAGGTTCCGCTTTATCACCTACTCTTTTTCTTCTCTATATTAATGACTTGCTAGGTTCAACAGTTAATCCCATCCATAGTTTTGCTGATGATAGCACACTTCATGCGTCACATGAAATGCCAAATTTGTATACACCATCAAATCTTAATATCGCAAGATTAAACTTGATAGACTCATTAAATGTTGATTTAAAAACCATCTTAGATTGGGGAGTTGCTAACAGTGTTGAATTCAACACAAGTAAAACTCAAGTTTGCCATTTTTCTAGATTATCAACACCTAATCCATTTTTATTAAAGTTTGATTCAAATAATCTTGAAGAGAAAGAATCTATTAAACTTCTAGGAGTTGAGATTGAAAATAGTATGAAATGGAATTCTCATATTTTTAGCCTAGCAAAGAACGCTGTTCAAAAATTAGGATTTTTGGGTCGTTGTCGTAAGGTTTTTAATAGCGAGCAGCTTCTTTTAATATATAAATCATTTATTCGTCCCTGCATGGAGTATTGTTCTCACATATGGGGAGGAGCTTACATAAGTAGTTTGAAATGTCTTGATTTTGTACAGCGGAGAGCTGTTAAATTGATCGGCAACTCGACTCTTACTAACGAGCTTGATTCCTTGCAACATAGAAGAGACGTCGCTGATTTGACGGTATTTTACAAGTATATTATGGACGAACGGACGTCTGCGGAGATCAAATCGATTTTGCCTGAACCAGCAAACTTCGCGCGTTTCACTAGAGCATCAACATCAGCCCATCCTTTTACGGTTCGAGTGACTAGGTGTAGAACTGTCGCTTTTCAACGCGATTTTTTTAACAGAGTTTCTCATCTCTGGAATGCCTTACCGGCGTGGGTCTTTCCTGATAATTTTAATCCTCAAAACTTTAAGATCAACATTAATAAATTCTTCAAAGAAAATTGAATAATACTTTCAAGCCCTAGTTCCTTAGTTAGCATGGTATCTTCGGATATTCAGAGACGTTGATCTATATTGGTTAACACTAAACATGCCTAACATAGAATAAAAAAAAAAAAAAAAAAAAGCTGGTATCAACGATATAACATCCGAAATGATTGTACATGGTAGTGAAACTCTATCCTTAAGATTGTTTGAACTTGTTCACATGATCTGGAGGACTGAAACCATGCCACAGGACTGGAACTCAGCTATGCTGATACCAACCCATACCCATAAAAAGATAATCGCCTACAATGTGAAAAAAAGAGGTATAGCTCTCCTCTGCACAGCATATAAGATTTTTTCATACATTTTGCTAGCAAAAATCAATCCTTTTGCTGTTTGGAGAATATCAGTGTGGCTTCCGGCAAGGCCAAGGTACCACCGATGAACTGGTCTCGATAAGGATGATTTTACAAAAGTGTCGAGAGTTCTACATACTTGTTCACCAACTCTTCATTGATTTCAGGCAGATCTACGACTCTCTCGAACGAAGCTTATTAGCATAGGCGAAGCGCGAGTTTTTAAGAATGGGGGGCTGCGTTCTAAATAATATTCCACAATAACTACTATTAAAACTCAAAAATAGCCTATTTGAAGAAACATAGTACATTTTGCTACAAGATATGGAAACGCTGCTTTTTCGTGAATGATATTTATTATAAATTATTTAATTGAAAATCGACGACATACCATTTAAAATTCATATTCTATTTTTCATGGTTACTTTGTCTTAAAAACTATTTGATGAAGATACCATAGCAACTACTATTTGTTATCTAGAGAATATGATTTTATACACTAGAGGAAACAACGATTTTCAAAGGGGATAAAATCTGCATGGAAATAGAATTCATTTGCTATTGTAGAAAATAGTACATTATATACCGAGGTGATAAAGTAAATTTTCTACATTGAGGTGGATATTAATTCGCGAGAAACGAAGTTTCGAGCGAATTAAGCACCGAAATGGAGAAAATTTTCTTCACCGAGGTTTATATACTATTTTTTTTACTACTTGATATAAAAAATGCACTAAAACTCTTAATTATTCACAAAATAAAATGTCAATTAATAAGCAAATGGTGAATAAATAAAAATTTTGATTTGGTGAAACATTGTGTATCATATCATTGGATTGCGTATTGGATATTTATTATTCAGGGCTGCTTAGTTAGAAATTTATTTTCAATGAATTTTCTTAAAACTATATAAAAATCACATATGCTTTGCATTAAAAAAATATAGCTTTTATTTATTTATGACATGAATTGAATTGAATTGAAAATCTGTTCAATATTGTTGAGCCAAATTTAGAATTTTTTTAGTCTACAACTCACAACTAAACTACATTTCAACAGAATTCTGTTTAACACGAATTAAAATTTCAAATAAACTAAACTATAGTTGCAAAGAAATTTTTGCATTCATTCATTATTTATTATTATTAAAATAAAATCAAAATATTATTTTTTTAATATATTATTATTATTTTAGGAAGAAACTAAAAAAATTCAAAGATGAACTCAGTTAACAAACGAACAAAAATTATATTTTCATTATTTACTAAGGTGATAAAATACTTATTATTAGGTGTGGGGAATAATTATTAGTAACCTTAGCTGAGAAAAATAACTTTTGTCTTGGGTTTTTGAGTAAATAATTGAAATTTCTCATGCAAGTAGTAAAAAAATATATTTTTTGCATATTTTTCTATTACTTTTAACTAAAGACGCTTACCATTGAAGATCAAACTTGTTTCACTTTAATCTATTCTCCCTCGAACAAGTTGTGTAATTGAAAAGCATTTCATTTTACTAGTTTATTTAGATCGGCGGCTACAAACATGTTTTTGTATTTTTTATAATAAAATGGACTAGTCAGATCAAAATAATATTGGACTAGTCAGATCAATCATAAGCTCAAAATAATTATTTTAAAATAAGAATAAAATTGTGTATTTATATTTGAAATATTTTTAAAGTTTATGCGTTCCATTTGTGATCTACTCAAAGCTTTTAAGTTATTTTGTTCTAATGGAACAGTTTTTATTTAATATCCGAAGCAGTCGTTTGCAATGAAATTATTGATGCACAAAACGGCAAGGAAAATAAATAAATTTTGCGGTAAAAACTTGATCGTCTGGTTTGAAACGCAAAATTCAATCCATTTTAAAAATTGCATTTATTTATATGTACTAATATTGGAACATAAATATGGTTGTTACAAAGCAGCTCATCTCATCAGATACATGAACAAATTTCTTTGCTTAATATATCAAAGTATGGACTATGGTTTTATATTATTCAAATTCACCAAGGGAAAAATTATTGTATTCGTTGATTGGTCCTATCCTAACAAACAATCGAGAAATAGAACCACGAAAATGGTTCAAAAGAAGACAAAATGAGGTTTCTTCTATAAATTATGTTGTCATCAGAGGAAAATTATATCCCAATCAAATTCTTGGAGAATAGCTTTAAGGAGAATACCTACATAATTTAGAAATCAGTGGGTCTTCTATTTTCTTATTGAAAAATATGTTGATATATTAAAACAAAACTGTTTTGGAATCTGTTCTGCAATAATTTTTAATTAATAATGCACCATAATTATTTATTCAAACATTTGTAATTCAAACAATTAATCCAAATTCTTATCAAAAATCAATACATACTTTGATGTAAAGTAGTAAAACTTAGCTAAAACAATTAAACAAGTACATATAAGCTAAAACAAAACAGATTTACCATAGTACTGCTATGATAGTATATGATATACTATAAGCAACACAGCTATAGTTTTTGTTTGATTTTTTTCGTTTTTTCTTTTCCTATTGTGTTTCTTCTTTTTTTTTTGCATACAAATATTATATTCCGTACGCTGCAAGTTGGACAGCTTCTTGTATATTATTTGGACGAAATAAATAAATATTTTGATTGCGTTGAAGTTTTTTTTATAAATATTAGGAATTAATATAATTAAATAAAAACAATAATAAATATTTATGTGGAAATATTTGTATAATTTTACAGAAACTTTGAAGATTTATTTTAAATAAATACTAAAGTATTGAAAATTTATTGAATGATGGTTAATAAAATCTTTGTTAAAAAACAATCGTTAATTTGACAAAGAGCGGCCTGTTTCAAAGGGAAGCAGTGCTTCCCTAGCATCCAAAGATGCTGATTAGCTGATTAGCTTGGCAACTCTCCTACATGGAGCATAAACGCCACACACACAAAAAAAACAAACTAAATAAAATCATTTATATATATTATAAATAAATAAATAAAATCTATTATTAAAAATAAATAAAAACAACATAATTCCAGTAGTTTAATTCTAATAAATTAAAATAATTACAACACTTAAAATAACTAAAAATTCTTTGGCAATGCATCGCGTTATTGCTGGTTATTGCCTTAATATAAGAAACATTTGCAAGCTCTCGGTGTAAATTGATTGTATTGTATTATACAAACGCATATGTAATGTTAAGACATATTTTTACTCTATTTGAAAATTTTTGTAGACTGCGGTTTGTGTGATAAAACGCTTTTTGTGTTGTTATCTTTGATATTTGTAAAGTTAATGTAAAATACTTCACCGTAATTTTAACTAAAAATTGCTCTACTTTTACTTTTATTAAAAAACGTTATTTTTTTCTCCATTAAATAAATAATATTTTTGCAAAATTTACTGCATAATGTTGTTAAAATAATTTAATGTTAATAATTGTAATAGTAAAGTTACATTAAAAGCAATGCCACATGCAAAATATAAACGAACGAATTCGGTCGTTTTAAGTAAAATGTGCCGCATGAACAAAAAATTTATCGGCGATATTTACAACAACAACAACACTAAAACTGACAGTTTGCAAAATCAAATATGAATTGTTATATTGCATATGAAATGAAAATTTTTACTATGAATGTAATTATATTCCTAGAATTTTAATTTAAAACAAACTCAACGTAAATTATAAACAATCACAAAAACATAAACTAATCAATTAATTTCGATTTCTCGTTCTGATCTTTCAGAGTATCATGCAAGAATCTAATGAGATTCAGAAAGTTTTCAACTTCTGAATTATTTCCATCAAACTGCGGAATCAGTTTGTATGTAGCTACAATGTCGAAATTCGCCATGTTTCCTTTTACGTCCGTTTTAACTTCGGTCAAATGATCACTAAGTAATTTCTTAACAGTCTTGTAAGCTGTCGAAAATCGTTTTTTAGTTTTATCAAAATCTTCGCTATCTAATTCTAGTATCAAAGTTTTTGATAATGTATTAAAATTTTCGCGTAAGATCTCAAGTCTCTCCGAAAAGCTTTGTATCTCTTTCTGTATATGAACTTCTCTCTCTAAATCTAATTTAAACGCAAGAATCTCTTTTATTATGCTCTCGGCACGGTTGAGGGTTTCCATTAGGGTTTCTCATTTCCCGTAGAAATTCAAATCCCGGGAAGCCGGGACAAAAAATGTCAAATTCCCGGGATCCCGGGAAATCCCGGGAAACGCTAAAAGCTAGATTTTTCAAATTAGGTGGTAGAAAAATGTGTAAAATTAAAATAGCACAAAAAATGCGCTATTGATTTTTAAATTTCCATTATTTTTCATTAGAAAAACTTCAAAAATTAAATATAAAAGAATACATAAAAACAAATCAAAAATAAATTCATAATACTAATTTTTAAACAATTTTTCAAAAAATTAGGTTGTCAATGGCGCCATCTCTCAATTTTGTCCGAATTTTCGTGACGAAATGTCCTGCCGCAGGAAAAGCTCTTTCCGATTCAATAGATGTCGGTGTGATAGTCATTAGTGCATTGCATAATCTAAATTATTTGTACTCTGCTTAGTTGCTTCAAAAATTACCAATTTTTCGTGATGTTTTTAACGTCATATGACATATGATACATGTTCTGTGAAACAAACAAACCAAAATCACAATAACAACGGTACTTTTTAGCCCCATAAGACAAAAAATATTGGACCCTCAGTCCGTATTTTGCAATTGAACATTGAAAGCATTAGCAAGTCAAAAACTGAACGTTATTAAAGTTATTATTTCGATATCAACGTTGTAATTCTGGCAGAAAACGCATGCAACAGATGAAGATCAACTTACCTCTAGAGGAAAAATTGTTGTAATTGTAAACTAATTAGTGCTATTTACCATCAAACATATGGATCTGGCACGTATATTAAGTCAGAAATCATGAATTGCACCTATTTACTGACACCAGACGGACAACGATATACATCTTATTGTTGTTGATATATCGATCACGAAGATTGTTAACGTAAATAAGCCACTAAATACAGCGTGGCCAGCTGATACTCTACCATTATTTCACCACCCAGCAATATAGGTTGGTGACTTTAATGGCCATCACAATCAGTGATCCTACTCAAATAACAATCCCAATGGCATACAACTAACTGACGGGACCAATCGACAACATGTTTCTGGTATATGATACGAAAGACATGAAAACCTTTAGATCTGCTAGATGGCCAAGTTATTACAATCCCGACCTCTGTTTTTCCACAAAAAACGAACAACGTAACCCTATTGCAATATCTAGGGCTGTCCTACATGGTTTGCCACGCTCTCAACATCGTTCAGTAATTTTTGAGGTAGGTATTCAAATCCCACACGTAAGCTCTAATCCTCAACCTAGATGCAATTTTCACAAAACTGGCTGGGCTAAATATGGGTCGGAGTTGGATGCAATGATCCACTAGATCCAACCCATTCCTAAAAATTACGATAGGTTCGTAGGAACCATCCTTTTAACTGCAAAGAAATGCAGGAGTAGAGAGAGCGATATATATATTATTTGAGGAGCACCTGAGTAGTAGTGAGGCAGACGTGGTTGATGACTTAATATACTCACTGGACACCGCGAGGAAACAAAAGTGGATTAACGCTGTTGAAAACATTGATTTTTCCCATTCTATTAGGGCAGCTTGGAATCTTCTTCGGAAGCCGGATGGCTCAAACTCAGTTACTCGTGCTAACAATGAAATAAATCCAGACGACATTGCAAATCACATTGTAAACATGGCTCGTTCCTCTATTAATCGCCTTCATAACAGAACCATTAAACATAAATTAAGAGAAATGAAGCGCAAGTTTTAGGTAGATTTCTCAGAAAAATCTACCTATTTTAAGTTTTATTGGTTTTAATTTGTTGTGTTCCTATGTGTCAAAAAAAAAACCACACAAAAAAACCATGACACCATATGTGTCAAAAAACATTTTCCTAATTTTGAACGAAATTAATTACTACAGAGGGGAAAAGAATTAAAAACTACTCGATTTTCCAGTGAGAAAATTTTTAATATCTTTGAAAAAAGTAAAAAAATATGTTAATAAAAATTTGCGGGATACCCGGGATCCCGGGGTGAAATCCCGGGAAAACGGGATGAAAATTTACCCCCGGGATCCCGGGAAAACGGGATCCCGGGATCCCGTTTGAGAAACCCTAGTTTCCATCTATCAAACTCAAAATTATACAAAATCATAAAAGGTATACTCATAATATCTTTCAAAATCTTTATTTAACATATACTCTTAAAAAATTCTTACTAATAATAAAATCTTCTTAAAATTTATTCTATATTTTCTCATCTATTTCATCTATTTAATTTATTTTTCCTTTAATAATAATAATATCTTATAATATGTATCTTTATAAAAATATCTTATTCATCTATCTTGAAACTAATTATAATTTTATTATTATAATTTACAATGAAAATTTCTCTTAATTTTTAATACATTAATCCTAGCACACGCTATCCGTTGCCACATTTGTCTTTACCATCGTCTTTATTATCTTTTTATTGAAGTATTTCTTCACTCGGTGCAGCATATATAGAATGATCAATACCACGATCACCACTATTGTTATAACTTCTAATTTCTTGATGTCCTGTTCTGAAGTCGCTCCAACATTTAGATTTGTTGCGGAACCAGCTCCGTTTGTAATAATGACTTCTTCTTCCTTTTCTGGTTTCACCGAGTTGCCTCCCATTTGACTTTTATTTAGAATAGCAGCTTCCGTTGAATTCTTCAAATATTTTTCTTTAGATACTTTCTGCTTCGTAGGTTCGTCCAAAATAAGGTCGCCATAAACTGGTTGAGTTTTTGTTGCTGTAGATTATTGTTGTTGGGATGCAGGTTGATAGAGATTAGATCGGATGACCAGGAAGGGTCATTCCAGGTCTTAGGCACTTGTTACCTTTCGACCTCTATTCTCTAACATGGTGAATGAAAAATCTCTTCAATGCTGTTATAATTCCTTTTTATTAATCTTCTTGATTTTTGTTTCACGATTCTTCTTATCAGTTTTCTATGACAGAGATCATATCACAGATATGATCAACTGCATTTGGTATCTTATGGTATCAATTAGTACTCGTGATACCGATACTGGATAACTACTACTATCAGTCTTAAAATTAACATTCTTCTTATATACTTACAAAATTCATATCCGTATAACGATTCTCATAGATCATACATTTCCTATTTGTCTTAAAATTTTCATCAAAAATTCCATTCCAAAACAAAACAACAAAATTGCTAATTGTTTTGATGACACCAAAACAATTTCAAATTGACATACATAATTTATTGTCACAAATAAATTATGTAACAATTGTTGTTAAATTTAAGTTATGAAAAATATTAATTTAGCAAAAAAAAGTAAACAAAATAAAATTATTTCATTATCAAATAATAACAATTTCATTAACAAACAATAACAATTTCTTAAAAGAAATTACTACTTTGTTATGAAATATTAGACGTTGCATTTTATATATTTTGATTTAATTTTAAATCAAAATATAATTCATTTGTAAATCAGAAATGAAATTTACAACATGTATGAATTTAGAATGTCTTTCCTTTCAGGTTGAGAACTATGTTTCTTTTAGATTTGAGAATCATTATACGCATAATCTTGAATGTCTTAATCTTAGGTGATGTATAGGATGCATAAGATGCATAAGGCATCACACAATGCCACATGCAAAATATAAACGAACGAATTCGGTCGTTTTAAGTAAAATGTGCCGCATGAACAAAAAATTTATCGGCGATATTTACAACAACAACAACACTAAAACTGACAGTTTGCAAAATCAAATATGAATTGTTATATTGCATATGAAATGAAAATTTTTACTATGAATGTAATTATATTCCTAGAATTTTAATTTAAAACAAACTCAACGTAAATTATAAACAATCACAAAAACATAAACTTTCAAAATGAAAAATACCACGATGTGAGGTTAAATCTGAACGATTAAAAAAATCGGTCATAATTCTACAAAAATTGTTCATAATTCTCCAATAAATCAGTGGAGATTTATGAACGATTTTTTTATTTCTATCGGCGGTAGAAATCGTGCAAAATGATTTTTGGGAAAATTGTCAATTAAAATTAATTTAATAATAAGCTTTGTTTATTTTAATCGATAGGTATTCTAATTTACCATACATTTGGGATAATATCCAAATAAAGTAAGTTTTCGTTTAATCAAAAATTAGAAAATCGTTGCTAGCAATCCGGCAAAAATTTTTGTCATGTGGCAACGACTTAAAGATCTAGCAGTTTTTCGAGTAATTGGAAATTACTTATAATATATTCAAAATTCTGTTCGAATTTAGCTGCTGTTTGTGTTAATGAATCTGAATTGTTACATTTCGCTCCAATAAATATAGTTCTGCAAATATAAGAAGAGAAAGATTGTTTCAGATTACAGAAATATAACATACATTTAATGGATCATAAATGCTATTGATATTCACAAAAAAAAAACCAATAAATCTCTGGAACTGGAAGTAGAAAAATTCAAGTATTTTCAAGAAAGTCATTAATACTACCTCAACATCATCTTCTTCATCAACTCCATTACCTGAACAACGTCAGCATCCTTTTCACTCATTTCCTGGATCAGGTACCAATCAACTGACTTTGTTCTTTTATATAAAATGTTATTCGATTATTAATTTTGTTGTAGTGAAAACACCATATCAGTGCTGCCACCTCATACTTATACCTATGTACTAAAATAAAATTGTTATTAAGTTATCTTTGTCTTCTTTGCCGGGTGTCAAAAAATCTTGTTTATAACACATTTTTTATATATTTTTGTTCTTGAAATGATTGAATTGTTGATATTTGTCAACAAGAAAAAACGATTAGGTAATGGGTACAGGCTATGCGAATCTGTAATTGACAAAAGAAAAGAATATATGTTTTAATAAGCTCTAATAGTAAAAGTTTAATTAATAGAAAGTGAGGTTATAAGGTGTAAAACCAAATAAAGAGTTATTAAAATATCGAATATTGATCTAAAATTATAAATTGATCAGTTAAATGGTCCTAAGGACTGGGCAAAGAATCAGAAGTGGCACATAAATTTGGTTTTTCGTGCACATGTGGCGAACATTTAAATTAAATTTCAAAATTAAAAATTTAGTTGGCGATGTTTATTATGTAATAGATTATTTAAAAAAACAAAGAGTTCTAATTTTTCGTTTATGAAAAAGCTTTTTAGTTTTTGTTCTGGTAAATGAAAGTTCCCTAAATGTGTTTGATATTTTATTTATTCATTCATAAAAAAGTTATTTGTAAACATTTTAAACTTAAATTACCAAATAAATGTAAAGTACATAAATACATGTTCAATTATCTAATGGTGCTATTACACACAAATTAAATTCAGTTGCTATCATCAACTTTTCAGATGATAGTATTTATTATTTTTGACTGTAGATGGCGAAAAGATCAAAAACTGCAAGAAAGTACAAATAACTTTACGAAGTAATAATAATTTTTAAACAACAATTTCTTAAAAAATCATTAGTTATTTAGTATTAATATTATATTATATCTAAATTAGTGGTATATAAATTGTAAATAAATTATATACTGTAAAAGCAAATGAAATGTCAAGAAAACGTAAAATTTTTACATTAAATCTTGAAAATATGTATTCTATCATTTTATACCTAATATAATATAATTTTTACTATGATTTTAATATGAAAATCAATTAATGTGATAATCGGTTTTAAACCGGTTGAATTTGCAGATGAAATCATCTGACGATTTTCTAGCAGTAATTGGTAAACCAAATAATTTTTCAAAAAGTCAGTTGCTATCAGCTAACTTTTCTTGCAGTTTTTATATCTATCTCGCGCATGCTATCCCTCTTTTTCTCATACAAAATATTTTTCATCAACTTTTCAGATTATGGTAACTGCAAAATTGATTATGGCAGCTGAATTTAATTTGTGTGTAATAGCACCATAACATTTTTAATACTCAATAAAAAAAGTTTTGAGATTTAAAAATTACTACTATAAAATCATTAAGTGTTAGTATATTAATGTTGCGTAGTAACATAGTAACATAATAATAGCTATACCGATTGCCGATTACCACATCTTGAACGAATGATTAATGATAATTAAGAAATGCTATAAACGAATAGGAATGGAACATAATAATTTTGAGATACAACAAGAATATAGCTGGAATACATCCTACTCAACTCCACACCGGCTCAACTTTACTCTCATTTACATTATAGCACAGCTAGCTATACACACAACCTTTAAAACATTGTTCATGGTTTATCAAAATGTCCTGTACTTCCAGTAACTGGTGAAACTCCTCAAAACAAGGCTTTGCAAAAATGGAGTCAGGATGATGCAAAAGCTGCAAGTATTATTACCAGTGCTAAACGTTAGCAGAATTAGTTTTAACCTGTACTAGGGTTTCTAATCCGGATATCCGGATATCGAACTATCCGGATTATTCGACCAATTTTCACTATTCGATTATCCGAATACTTTTTTGTAATTATCCGGATATTAAAAAAACATTGATTTTGTAAAAAAAATAATCAAATTGCGTTTCAAAGTTAAAAATAAATATTTAAACTGTGTTGCAAAGTTTATTAGTGCAGTGAAGTGACTCTAAGTTAAAAATTTATTTACAACTTCAATGTTATGAAAACTGTAATCTTTGAATATTTTATGACACACTTCGTGAATCTGCAGTGTAAAGGGTTGTTACAAATATTTATTTGATGCTATGTTGATTTAAAAAAAACTATGTTTTAAAAACATGCAGCCCATCAATAAAATCTGAGGTGCGCTAGTTTTTTAAAGTTTATTAGAGCAGAGAATTCTTTTTAATAATTTATATATTTTGCATCTGCTTCAATAAATACAGTAAATTATAACTATATTAGTAAATTTATTTAACAATAAACAGATTTAAAATTTTTAAAAGCACTGGCTATACATCGTCAAAACGCTCTGAAGTTTAGAATCATTTAAAAAAAATTTAAAAAAAGAGATGTTGCTTTCTGTTAGCAGTAAACAAATTGGATGTAAAGGATAAATCATTTAAAAGTTCATAAAATAATCATAAATTCAGCTTCAACTTTAACTTCAACCGATAAAATTCATGAATCATCTACATCAAGAAAACTTAAAAGTGATTCCTTCCGGTGATGGTGGAATTACAAAATTCTTAAAAATGAAACCCCGTATGAAATTTTGTCTCGATGTGTGACAGAAGATGAGTTTGAATGAATGCTATAATGCTATATTTGATGAATGCTATAGTGGAATCATATAGATAAGTCCGAAGTAAAGGCTTTGTCATGCCTAAAAATCTCTCTACTGTAACGAAAAGTATTTTAAAACTTTATCGTATAAAAAAAAAGAGTTGTTAGATCTCTTTTTTCCACTGGAAAAAGCTGTAAAAGAATTAAGCGAAAATTCAGCGACGCTTTTGACTGCTGAAGGCGTTTACAAAGTTGTTTTCGAAAAGTTAGAAGAATGTGGAACGAATTTTTCAAAAAAGTTAATTAAACAGATAAAAAATCGAACGGATGAACGTCGTGATAAATTCCTCACGACTATGTTAATTTTTTTACAAACAGGCAATATTCCACATTCCAATAAATATTTTCATTATGTTACAAATGGTGCCTTTATTGCATTGGCGGTAGAAATTTTTAGAAGAATACATCCACCTGTGATTATGATGACTCTGAAGAAATCACTGAAGAAATTACTATTGAAAGTAAGGATGAAGAAAGTCTAAGTAGTGAAGGTTGTAAGATATCGTCACTGCAGAAACAAGTTGAGAATGCAATTCCTTCAATTATACTCATGTTTAGAAGCAGAATGAAGAAAGTTCCACATTGCTGAAAAAAGATTTCGGTTATTTAAATAATTATAATAAAATATGACAGACAATTTAAATAATCTATATCGTGCATTTAACATATATTAACCTATCTGGACTGGAACAGAGCGCGTATTTTCAATTGCTGGTCTCCCCAGGACAAACATTAGAACTCGACTAAATTTCGAACAACATTTAATGCAATAATTTTTCTAAAATATGCGTTTTTAAAAATGAATCAATAACTTCGTTAAATTTATGATTAATTCTATTTTTATTGTTATTTTATGATTTGTTACTATTTTTGTTATTTTGTAACTATGTATAAATATGAATTAATATAGATATACGAAAAATATGCATAAATGAATTAAATACCGCAAAATAAAAAACATGTTTATTTGTTTTAATTATCCGGATATCCGGATTATCCGGATAATTTATTTTTTATGTATTCGATATCCGGATAATCAAATTGGTCGGATATTTAGAAACCCTAACCTGTACACATGCAGTTAAAATATGGAATTGGCTATGTGCTCGTTTTGGCCGTAGGAGTACACAACGTTTGAACATGATTATCGAATCTTTTTTTCAACACTAGGAAGAGAATATGATAACTTCAAGGACTTGTGGGATAAAATTCCTACAGGTCAGCAGAAATTAAATCTACTTATTGAAAAATTTTGTTCTAAATATCTTCTGGAACGTTGGAAAACATTTCATTTATTGAAAAATTAAATGGAGACGGAAGTAATTTCCAAATATGGAAATTTCAAATAATTATAATTAGCTGAAGAAGCTCGTGGGCGTGAAGTTAAAGCAGATGCTGCAAATCAAATTAAAGCGTTTAAATCAGCAGTTAAAATATGTTTTTCATCTCGCTCGTTTCTGTTCAAATAAAAATAATACAAGTAATTAAAAAGTATTTTGTAAGTTTTGTCCAAAATCAAATCATACATAGCAGGATTGTTTTTTCCGAAAGAATAAATATTACATGCAGAATAAATCAACAAATAAAAAATACAGTTTTTCACGCATGTTTCTAAAAATCAAAATGTTTAAGAAATAGCATGGATAGTTAAATCAAAAGGATAGTCAAAAGGAGTGTCTGAATTCTTTGATCGAATCATCTAACATCTAAAGAAGTTAATTAATACTTACAAGTCTGATAAAGATTCTAATTCTGATTGTTAAATTTGTGAAGAAAGCAATACTTACATTAATGCTAAAATTTTCCAGAAATTCTACCTGAAATTGATAGAACTCATGAATCCACCTATACAAGAAACACCGATGATAATTTCAACACAACCAACGGTTGCTCAAAATAGTCAACCGTACAAGAGGCCAGAACGAAATAAAAAAGAACCTATCTATCTCAAGGATTGTTCTAAATTTTAAAAAAAATTGAATTTGTTTAATTTGTTTAGAATTAATTTAAAGCAAATTGTTTAATGTTCTTACATTTTAGAAATTAATAGTTATAATCAAATTTTGGTTTATATAAATTCCAAAAAAGGGTAATGTAGTAACTGAAGTCCGAACACACCCTAATTAATACTGAATTTGTTCATAGGGTTTAAGTAAAAAGAACTACTTGTCAAATAGAAATAATAAAGCGTGCGAATTAAATTTTGATTTATTCAATTTCACTTTTTAAAAAATGATTATTGAATCAAAAATATGATTCTTACTAGTATATTCACTTTAGTGTTATACTAAGAATTATAATATTAAACTATAATAAAAACTGCAGCAAGAATGACAATTGCAGTCAGAGTAAGAATTGAGAATTTACTTTAATATTACTTCTATATATACTATATTGTATTGATAAACATTTGTCATTCAAATGTTTATCGTATTTTAATTTCTAAGAAACTTTACCTAAACATATTTCTAGTCAAAATAATATTAACAAGTGTTTGATTAAAAACTGTCAGAATTGATCGAACATGTTTTATAGAATATCATATTACGTTATTTGTTTAGACTTGTATATTTATGAAAAGTTTATGAATTGACTTATGTTTATAAGATATCTATTTTGTTTTAATATTTAATGATTAAAATTATGAGACAATTAAAATTAAATTACATCATGGGAATTTCGTTTAATAGAATCTAAGTTTAAGTTTTTGGAAAGATTATCGTTTGTGGAATGGAATGTAACTTGCGTGATATCGGTCTTTCAAATATTTAATGTTTAATGGATGTTATTAATCATTACACATTGGATTGATGGTGTTGTCATCTGAAGTTGAGCATGTAGTGTTTTGGAGGAATTGTTGTAGTGAAAGTACTATATCACTATTATTCAGTTGTCTTTGTCTTTGCTTGTGTCAAGCCATTTTGTTTATAACACATGTTGTATATATTTTTGTACTTAAAATAAATTACTTGTTGTTATTTGTCAATAAGAAAAACCTATTAAGCGTAAGTTTTAGTGCTGACTTGGTTGTTTTTCTTAACATCCAAAATTGTTGTAATCAATTTAAAAAATTAAAATTAGGCTAAATTAAAATAGTGACATACATTGGTTATTATGAGTAATTTATGTGGAGATTGGAATGAAGTAATCACAAAATCCATGACCGCTTTGTGTTGTGAGGAATTTGATTCTAATCTGCAACTTTTATGCAAAAGGAGAGCATGCAAAAAATTTAAAAGATCTTTAAACCTATGTTTACAATGTATGAACTTAAAACCGGATCATAATCTTCGTGCCTTCAAAATATTAAACATCGAAATGGTTCGAAAAATTAACTGTATTGTCAGTAACTGTTCAAATTAACTGTATATTGCTTCTTCAATAGATTTAAAAAATATTTCACTCCGTATCAGCTACTCCACATTTATAAGTCCTATATTCGTCTTTGTATGGAGTATTGTTGTTTAGTTTGTGTCGCTGCATTTGTTTCCATCCTGGCTCTTTTCCACTCTGTTCAAAAGCGTGCTATACGAATTGTTGGTGGTTGAAATTTAACATCAAATCTTAATTCCAAACAACATCGTCGAACTGTTACTGATCTCGTTGTCTTTTATAAATATCGTCGCCAACAGTACGCGGATGAAATCAGATCCATCATGCCTCAAATATATTATTTTCCCCGTTTCGCACGTCAATTGGTTTATGCAAACAGTCAAACGGTTGAGATCACTCACTGTCATTGTGACAGAATGCAAAGGGATACTTTGTCCGTACATCGTACAAATGGAATGCTTAATCCAATGGTCTCGAATGCGTTTAATCCACAAAAAACGTTCATCAACACCTCAGAACGCAAGTATTTGTGGGACTTAGGTCTTAAAAGGTATCTATAAGTGGTTGTGAAATATACTACTATCACTATAACACAACACTTTTTATTCAAAAAAAAATTAGCAGTTATTGCAATTCATTTTAAATAATTATTCTATAATATATTAAGTTTTATTATATATATTTTATTTATAATATTTTTCAGAGCGAAAATTCATTAAATTTATTAAACGAATGCAAAGCGAAAGAAGATGAACTGCTGCACTTATTTGAAGTTATGGTGAGCTTATAACAATTACAAAATATAAACTTGGCAATTTATTAAGAGTAAATTTGTTTACTTTATCTTAATAGGATAAGCGTACTGAATCCGACTAAAATTAAAATAAAAATTCTAACAATTTCGACGAAATCACGAAGATAAGTAATTTTTAATTCTATTGTTTTATTTTCTATTTAAAGTTTCTTTTAGTTAGTTGTTTATATATCCTTAGATTTTTCTTACGAAAACTAAAACAAATTTCATTTGAAAAAAAAAACGAACATAAAATTCCAATTTAAAACGAAATTATTTAAGAAGAAAAAAAAAAAATTATGAAATAATTTGAAGAGAATCTAAAATTATTATTTTTATTTTTAAGATAAATCTCAGTCTATTAAACAAATATATTTATCATATAATATATAAAATGTTGCATGGCATTTTGTTTTCATTAATTGTTTATCTGTTTTCTTGTTTTTTTTTATTATTTTAGCTAAAACTTAATTATTATACAAAAAGTTATTAAACTAAAATTTAATTCAATATAATGTTATTTATATCGGCTAATTTCTTTTTATTTTTTTCTGCTTTATATCATTTATTTTTCTTTAACTAATGGGAAAATGCACAAAATAATTATTTTTATAAAGATTAATATATACCACTGGAATTTCGTGAATTAAAAAATGTTAATAAACAGTGTAATATCCCAAATTATTATTTTTCATTTTTAAATTAAATACATCATTATTGTACAAAAATCATATCACATGTATTAATTTAAAAAAAAATTCATATATTTTTTTTTAACGTAAAATATCACAATTGATAAAAAGAATTTTACTTACAGTTTTCATTTTTTGTGTTACTATGCTCTTATTGCATAGCAATTTCGACTAACTTTTGCCAGATTATATAATTTCTTTAAAGTTACACTAAAACATTCTCTTAACTTTTAAAATAATAACAGCAACACTTTAATATATCTTGACAACAGTACCTTCGCTTTATCTATGTAATATATTTTTTCTTTCTAAATCTTGCTATTAAACCAATCATGTAACACATGAAGCTAGTAAAATAAATATAAATTTCTATTCACAACAAAAAATAAATTAATATATTTAAAAATTAAACAAATTATTGATATGGACAATAAACGATTAAACAAAACAAGACACGATTATTGAAAATAAAAAGAAAATAAGTCAAAAATTAAACCAAAAAATATTATTATATAATTAACTAATAATAAAACTTTAATAGCTAAATTAGTAAAAACAATGTTAAAAACAAAACATTGTATGAGTATGTATTTATATGTCTGTGAGTATGTAAATATGTCTATACTTGTCTTACTTTGTTTATATTTTAATTTCGTTAGTAATTAAAATTTCTTAAAAATTCTATTAAATTTCGCTATAATAAAATTAATTATTCAATATTTGTATTTATATAAATAAACAAATATACAAGAAATATTTTTTTCTCTTATCACATCTATATATTTCTATGAATACTTTTATATCTAAATCAAATTCGTTTATAAAAGAAAAATCAAACTAACTGTAACTAATCCGTTTCGATAAACATTAAATATTGGTCGTAATTGTACTTCTATAATAAATTTAAATCATTCAAATCAACTTTAAATTTATGAATTCCATTTTTATTTCGCTATTTCTAATTCTGATAAAATTTATGAAAACCACAAATAAAACATAAAAAAAATTAACTTTAAAATGTAATTTAATTTTAATTTAATTAGAAATAGTATTTTCAAAGAAATTTAATGAAGATGTTAATATTGTTATTACAAATTTAAAAGAAAAATGAGTTGAGATTTACAGTGTATTATTTTAGCTGTGTTTATTTACTTTTTGATCATCTGTTATTGATTTTTATTGTTGGAAGTCATATTATTGACCTTTAATAATTGCGGTTATATGATTTAAAAAACTTTAACTTTCGTTTGTTGTTTTGAAAAAATTTTAAAAAAACATTTAGGTGCTACACACTTTAACCATCCGTTATCAACATTTTGGAGAAATCAATTATATTTTTGACCGTCAACATCGCACGATAGAAAATATCACCTATACTCGGATTATTCTGTATGTAATAACTCCTTTATTCCAACTACTCTTTAGTAATCCTTTGACGTTCATTGAATACACGACTAGGAGTTTAAAAATAAATTGTGTGATTTACAACCACAACCTTCATTGTGAATCTCCATTTTGTTTTCCATTTAATTTTTCTGAGAAAACCTGACAAATGTCATCGACCGCCAAAGCCATATATGGTTATTTTTGTATTTGTTACTAAAGATGTGCATATGAGATACTCTTCTCTCCCATCTTTATTTTTTATTTAAAAACGAATTGCAGTACAGTTTCAGGCAGGTGTGTGTAAGAGTTTGACTTCTCTATTTGCCGCTTAATTCTTTAATATAATCAAGGAGTTAGTTCTCATATGTTTTGAAGCTACCTCAGGACTTATAGTTCAAAATTATTTTTTATGTTTTTCTAAACTGTTTTAAACAAATAAATAAAGATGTATAATATTGCGAAATATATATAATGCTGTGAAAGATGGTCGCCATGAGATTTGGGTTTGTGCCTGGACTAAGCGTTAGGTTCGGTTCCACAACTAAAATGTCGATATTGAACTTTTGGAGCCATCTATAAAAAATATTTTGATCTCGCGAGATCGATATTTTATTCTTTCTGTTTTTTGATCAGAATGGATAAACGAAAAAATCAGTTATCAAATCCTAGCTTTAGCACATTAGTTTTGACTTTTGATAAACTTTATCTAAACGTAATTAACCTGTAACTTTTAGAGTTTAAACACACATATAAGCCACTTTTAGACCAAATTAATTCTATGCTATCTTGCTCAGTAGCCCTGGAACAGGACCGGCCAATTATAACTACTAACGTTTGCAAACAAGCAAGCGCCAGTAGATCCGGAGTTGATTGACTTAAAGGGTTTTCGGTTGCTCCTAAATTTGTTGATATTAAAGCGTAGAAGTTCGTCTTGCACGAAGTTGGTTTTTTCGCGGACACTTTAACCGCTAAGTTGAGACAGCAACAAAGAGAGTTGGTGTACTATAATTTTCATGGAAAAAACAACTTTGATCGACGTCAATAAAAACGAATTGTTAAAAACTACTTGTATTCCTTCCTATTCCTTTATATTTTCAATGAACTTCTCAAAAAAATTTTTTGAAAAAAAAATCTCCTCCGTGTTTCTTTAATTCTAAACCTATTTGAGCGCCAAAATAAAGCAAATATATTTTCATTTGATAAAACTAATAATGATGACGGTCCAGTTAATCTCATGGATGGACTACACTCACAGTAAGAACACTGTAAACAGTTACGTTCCTGCATTCCCCCTTAAAGTATGTCTCTTTTTCTTTAATAGAATTGGCAGTTGTAACGCCGAACTAGTGTAGAAAAAGTGCATGAAAAAGGGTGAGAACAATGAGTTAAATATTTTTTTTAAGCGATTAAAACAAATCAATATTATGTAGTCATAATAAGAAATATATAAACGCTGAAGATTCACGTTAAGTGTGTATTACATGGTCGATTTTTATACCTTCGAAGTTCGAACATCTTTGGGAAGAATTTTAGCAAGTTTAATTACTTCATCCCACCGAATCTAAAAATAAAATATATATACAGTAGGAAGTCGTCAACTAAGAGAACAAAACCAAAATTTAAATAAATTCATCCGGTTTAAAAGAATTACAATGTCACATTTCTTTATATTTTTTCCACATTTGTAATAACAATTATAGTTAGTTCAAAATAAAATAATTGCAATGCAATAACATAACATAATATTTTACTGATTAAACAATGTCTTAAACAATCAAATTTCACAACACAAATAAAATACTATTTTTGGTCCATTATTTTACAACACCATTTCAAATTCAATACCTTAAATCTAAATAAAATAAAATCATACTTTAAAATTCTTATATTTATTATATTATTATTACAAATTAATCGACCAACAAAATTTTTATATTAATAAATATAATAACGACAAATAAAATAAAATCAAGAAAATAAAAACAATATATTACAACATTATTTAGTTATCAAAATAATAAACAAAATCAATAGTTAAATAATATTATTAAATTTTTTAATTAATTACAAAAAAGAAAAATATACATAAAACACTCTTATATTTTATTTTGATTTATGTAAATAAACATATAATAACTATAAAAATCTACATTCTTATATAACAAAAAATATTCATAAATAATAGTATAGATCATAACTGATATAAGAAAAAATTAATAAGTGTGATTAGTGTTTCTTAATTACAATTAAAAAACGAAAATATTAATAGTAATTATAGAACACACTAACATCTTAGGGAAAAACAAAACACAAAAGAAAAAGTAATATTATAATACTGCCTCTTTAATCTAAATAAATTCATAAAGTAAAAAATATTGAAAACACATGTTTTATACTAAGTTAATTCTTAATTCTATCAGACAAATAAAATATTACAGTCATAAATTCTCAATTTGTTTAAAATACTAAATATAGATATATTTTTTATCACAAATTCAGCACAAATATTTAAGTATTAAGAACTAAGTATTAATTATATTTTTTTCTGGTTTATTTAAAATAAATCTACAAATTTAATAGACAAAATAATAAAAAAATTAATTAACTATCTTTAGTTTTTGTTTTCTTGTATTATTCAATTAAAATCAAATCAAATAACAAAAAAGTGTTATTATAAATTATAAAATATAGTTAATTGTATGTGTTCATTATTGAAATATAATAAATAAATAAAAAATTACAATAAGGGAAAACGTGTTTCGTAGAAGTTAATGAGATAAGAATGGAAATACATATTACAATTAAAAAAGTAGAAGTATTTTTTTTTTGTTAAATTTTCTATAATTTTATTTCATTACTTAGATTTTTAGTAACATTTTTATTTAATTAGAATATGTAGAATTTTTTTGTTTGATTGAATGTATTTTAATTTTCCATATTATGCTCATTTCTATAGCAATATGTCTGCATAAAAAATATAAGTACATAATATTACAAAAATATGTGATATAGAACAAACAAAACAGACAAACTTTGTTCTTATTTTTTTTTTCAAAAAAATTTCACATATCTTTCAAAAAAATATATACATATATTTAAAACATAGTTAAATATTTAGTGAAATAAATATTATTATGTATTATTTAGTATAGAAAAAATCAACAAATTAAATTTAAATTGAACTTACAAAAACTACTTTCTTGCCATCCAATCATGTTCTATTTCTTTAAATTATTCAAACCCCTTATTTATCTAATGTTTAAATGTTCAACATTTAAAAAAAACAAAGTAAATTAATACCACCAAAAAGAAAACAAACAATAAAATATAAAATTTATTGAATCAAAAACAAAACTACTCAACTTACACTGACGGTAAAAAGTAATAAAAGGAAATACACATTGAATAAATGTAATAATAATAATTAAAAAAAAACAATAAATTATTGAAAATTACTTAAAAACTATAACATTAAAACAAATTAAATTAAAAACTAATCTATAATAACTAAAGTTAAGGTCAATCGCTGATTTATTGTGTGCATATTAAAAACAAACAAAGAAGTAATTTAATAGTTAAACGAAAAATTATAAGAAAAAATATTTAAAAAATAAAACAAATAATTAAAAATGTTAATATTGAAAGTTGGTTTGTTTTAATTATGACCTAAACCTGATGTTTTTTAAGTTGAGACATTTTTTGAACATAACACATGGTTCTAGAATTTAGGCAGAGATAAAAAAAATTTGAAAAACAATTTACGAATTCTACTTCTACGATAGTGCAACCTGAGTAACGCTAACAGAACTACTTTGCGGAGACATAGCATATATTCAATAAGACTGAATCTTACACCACCTTAAAAAAACAGCCATAAAATTATTATGAACGTGTTTAAACAAGGGTTGTCCTAAAACTATCCAAATATAACTAAACGTCGAAAGGTAACTTCATCATCAGAACGAGACCCATATTACCCATTACATGGTATATCGCGTGCATGTGGTTGTAGTGAGAACATTCCTGAGATGAAGTAAATAGCATCCATATCAAAATGATGCTGTAAATTTAAAGTGAGAACATTAAGTGAATGATAATAATATTACGTCAAGATATAATATGATGATCGAACAAATTTATAACATATACATATAATAAGATTTAGTGGCACATCCAATACGATAATTATATAATACGATAATTATACGAATATGAAAGCGTTCTTTTATTGGAAGTCACTCTGGAACGATCATAAAACGGCGATGGAAAAGAGCGGGTCAAGAAAACTAAGTCGCCCAAAAAGATGTGAAAAATATTTTACTTCGTATCAATTACTCCACATTAATAAGTCATATATTCGTCCTTATATCTGTTCCAAAGTGTACTATACGAATTGCGGGTGATCGCAATTCAACATCAAATCTTGATTCCCTACAATATCGTCGTTCTGTTTCTGATCTCGTAGTTTTTTATAATCAATCTCCACAATGATGACACCGACGGGTAATTTAACTACATAGAGACATTAAGACATTCGCAATAACACATTGTAATGAACATAATGGAACCATAATCTGGAACATTCGAGGAGTTGCGTGCCTTTAGATTAAAATTCCAACTAGTATCAGTCTGTGAGTTCGAATATGTCGCTATTGGGTTCCTGATTATTTATTAATTTCCTAAAACAAAAAATAAATAAACAATTATCAAAATAATAGAGTAATTGAGATACATAAATATTACCATTTATTCTGTGTTGTTGATGTTTTCCTTAATTGACATTTGTCATATAGAAATTGTTTCCGCATAGCATCTGATATTTTGTTTAGTTCATTTTAGTACATAATTATACAATTTGGCGTATTAAGCGAATGTTTTTTATTATGCGATCATGTGATATATTTATTATACGAGCGTCACTTTAACAAAATAAAATTCATTTGATTTTCATTTTCATTTGATTTAAAAAGTTATAATCAAAATTGTTAATTTTTGTTAATCTAAAAACGTTGTATACCTGAGATAGAACAAGGTAATTTATTGTTTTTATATTTTATAGTTTTTATTAATTAATTTATGCATATAAACTTTAAGTGTTCTAGTTATGTGTTCGAAACACGTAAAAGAGAAAAACAGAGTTTTTTTCTGAGATATTTCCAACCATACCTTTGAATTAAAAAAATTTAAATTAATTCCTTTGTTACTTGAGTTTAATTGCTCACAAAAATCCTGTTCTAATTTATATTATTTTTAGTTTTTTTAAATACAGTTCTTAAAGTTGCGTAAAATAAAAGAATTGGCTAGTGTTGTTTTATTTATTACCAAAAAAATAGTTTTATATAATATCCATACAACATTTAAAACTATAGTCTCCTCAGCCCATCACACCATCACAAATGCTGAATTCCACGCAAAAATATCAACAGAAAATGGACTCAAATGAACAAAGAACAGGGACTCTGACGATCCCAAAAAACAGAGGAATCAAGACCATCACCACCACTGCATGAAATATAATGATAACATGTAAAAAATGTTTCACTTACCCCATTATTTCTAATTGATCCAAACCTACATACGTCTTCCATCCTAACGAAATACCGAATGGCTGTGTTTAATTCCCTCTTATACCTTTAATGATTATAAAGGCTAAATAAAATATTTGTTTAAGTTTTATTTATTTATAATTCGTGCTTGTTGTCCAAGCGAACGACGAGAAAAAATCACTCATTTTCAATCACTCAATTTCAATCACTCATCACTCAATCATTTTCACAAAGAAAATCTTAAAAATTATTTAATTTTCTTTCACACGATATATAAACTCATATATCAAAATTATAACACAAATAATATTTAAATCAACACCATAACAAAATATTTCAATTTCTTTCACATCCCACTAGATTTTTTGTTACTATAGTAACAGGTCTTTAGTTTGTTATCATTCATAAGAGTGCATTAGAGGAAGCGAGATAGACATATATCTCTTATAGCGCCATCGCATAATATGAAAAAGATCAAAACTAATTTCAAGAATATATGGTTTGAACCAATGTTTTTTACGACCTTATAATATATGTCGGCCATTTCATTTAAATCATGTTAAAGTTTATGTTTGATATTGAATAAGCCAAATTTATTTTAAAAATTAATAAGGAAAATATACAATAGTTGTATTATTATTGTTATATTCTGGAACAATCTAGAAATGATATGGTGATTAATATTTTATATAAATAAAACGCACTACGTGTCATGTATTATATTTCTTTTATTATAATGGATTTGACAAGAATATAAATGGCCTTATGTCTAAATTGGTGTTACCTGATATAATTCAATTTCCTAAATTTAGGTAATTATTGTAAAGATATGACAATTCTTTCCCCCTTAAATTATTCAAATTTCTATTTCAATTTAATTTCCAAAAATTAAAATATTAAATTATTTGTTTTTTTTAAATATTTATATAATCCAACCAAATAAAATTTATAAATCTAATTTTTGAGGTACTTTAATGTTTCTTTTTGGTCTTTTCGGCGTTTGAACAACGTTTTGGTCTTTAGCGTTGCAATTTGACTGATATTGTATTTCATTTGAAATTGATTTATTTATATTGACCGAAATCGGAGGAGCATCATTGCCAGGAACAGCAGTGGAGAGTATTAAGGGCAATGTATAATCAGTATTTTCAATGTCCGGGAAATTTTCATGTGATTCGGAGGGGTTGCCGAATGAATAGTCGGAATTTTCGCAATCTGCTGTATTTGATTCTTTTCTAAATCCTGCATGAGGACCAACCCATCGAATTTGATCGATATGACGTCTCCATTGTCTTCCATCATCTAATTCTACCAAATAGTGTAACTTACCGTACTTCTCAATAATATTACCGAATTTCCATTTGGTATATTTTGAAATATATTCCCGTACAATCACTCTATCTCCAAGTTTCAAATGACGAATGATTTTAGAATGTGAGGGCTCTTCCCGCACTTTTAGAATATTTTCGGGTATCATCAAATCGATCCGAGATCTAATTTGTCTGTTTATATTCAGCATTGCTGGAGATTTTCCAGTAGCTGGATGTATCATTTTGCGGTACATTAGCAAAATGTTACATAATGTAGAATGTAAATTTGAATTGGTCGTGTCTAGGGCATTAAGCTTGTCTTTAATAGTTTGCACATAGCGTTCAGCTTGGCCATTTGTTGCTGGATGGTAAGGGGCTGATAGCTTATGCACAATGCCATTTTGTTTTAGAAATTCTTGGAATTCATTTGATACGAATTGAGTTCCGTTATCAGAAACTAACACCGAAGGTGTTCCAAAGGAACTAAAAATTTCACGACAAATTTTTATCGTAGTTTCAGTAGTTATATTTTTAATTATTTTAACTTCTGGCCATTTAGAAAAAGCATCGACAAGTATGAAAAAATAACTTCCCATAAAAGGACCAGCGAAATCACAGTGCACTCGTTGAAATGCTTCTGTAGCTGTTTCCCAACAATGGATCGTTGTTTTAGTAGGATTAGATTGTCTTAGTTGACAGTTTGTACAATCCTTAATCATATTCTCGATATCTCTATCGATATTTTCCCACCAGCAGTAACCTCTAGCGAGCGATTTCATTCTTGTTATGCCAAAATGGGCTGAATGTAACTCATTTAGTACATTGCTGCGTAAAGTTTTTGGAATATAAACTCTTATACCCCGTAGAATGCAATCTTGTTGTAAGGTGAATTCATCTTGTGAGATTCCAAAACGATTTTCTGGTTTAACGGTTCGACCGTTTTTTAACCCTTGTATTAAAATCGATAAAGTTTTATCAGCTAATGTAGCTTTAGATAATTCATCAACTGTTACAGGTAATGTATTTATCATGTTCACTTCCACAATATCAATTTCTTCAATACTAAACGAAGAATCGTCTGAAGGTAATCTTGACATTGCGTCAGCGTTGGCATGTTTTTTGGTATCACGATAACGAATGTCATAATCGAATGATTGTAGAAAAATTGCATAATGTTGCATACGAGATGCTGAAAGTGTAGGCAGGCCTTTTTGAGGGGAAAAAATTTGGATAATTGGCTTATTATCCGAAATTAAAGTAAATTTTCTTCCGTAAACAAATTGATGAAATTTTCGAATACCATATATTATAGCATAGGCTTCCTTATCAATTTGTGAATAGCGCTGTTGCGTAGTATTCAAGGTTTGTGAAGCATATTGAATCGGCTTTTCTGACCCATCCGGATATAAATGACTGAGTACAGCTCCGACTCCGTATGGTGAAGCATCCGTCGCGAGAATAAGAGGGAGTTTGGGATTATAGTGAACCAGGTATTTATCGGATTGTATTTCCGTTTTGACTGCGTTAAATGCTTTATCACACGATTCATCCCAAACGAAATCAACATTGTTTTTTAATAGATTGTTGATTGGGTATATAAGTGTCGCTAAAGCTTCAAAAAACCTCCCATAGAAATTGATAAAACCAACAAAAGCGCGCACCTGTTCTTTATTTTGTGGTACAGGCATCTTCTGTATAGCCTCAATTTTCTTTTGACTCTTATGGGTGCCATTTTTATCAATTATATACCCGCAGTACTCTATTTTTTCTGCGAAGAATTCACATTTATCGAGATTTACTCTTATGTTGTATGCACTGAGTCTTTTAAAAACTTCTTCGACTCTATCAAAATGTGCTTTATCGTCGGGGCCGGTGACTTTAATATCATCTAAGAACACACTGACTCCAGGAATATCTTGCAAAATGATTTCAATATGTCTTTGCCATATGGCTGGAGCAGACGCTACTCCATACATTAAGCGATTAGGCTGGTAAAGCCCTTTATGAGTGCTCAAAGTTAATAATTCACGATCTTCTGGCGCAACTTCTAGTTGTAAGTAGGCTTGAGTTAGATCGAGCTTGGTAAATTTATCGCCACCCGCCATGGATGCAAACAATTCTTCAATAGTAGGAAGTGGATGTTCATCCACAATTAAATTTGGGTTGATTGTGATTTTATAATCACCACACAAACGAATTTTGTTTGAAGCTTTACGAACGGGTACAATAGGCGTAGCCCATCTGCTATAATCTACTTTACTAATGACTCCATTTGCTTCAAGCGTATCTAATTCATTTTCAACCCCGGTTTTTAAAGAAAAAGGAACGGATCTGGCTTTAATAAATACCGGTGTAGTATCGGGTCTAATAGTAAGCTTTACTTGAATATTTTTAATTTTACCAATATTTTTATCAAAAACATTAGGAAAGCGCATAATCAAATTTTCCAGCATGGTATCCCGACCAATATTAGAAATAGTATTAACTGTATTACCATTCTGTAAAACTTTATTTTCGAAAACCGAGTTCCAGTTTAAATTTAATTTACGAAGCCACTCGCGTCCGAGCAAAGGATGCCTGTCCGATTTTACGACATATAATTTTAAATTTATATTTTCATTTTTGTAATATACATTAACATCCAAGTAACCTAAAACCGGAATTTTAAAATTGCAGTAGCTAACAAGATCAATATCTGATTTTTCTAAAATTAATTCATTGAAATATTTAGTTCTATCGTAATCGTTAATTAAGGTTACAGGAGACCCACTATCAATTTCATATTTAATTTTTATGTTATTTACATTTAATAGAATCCAAAATTTAGAACGATTCTTACTGTCACTACTAATATTATAAAAATGTTCAATAGAAGGTTCCTCTATTTGTTTATCATTGATATTATAAATTTCGTCTATTTCCTGATAAGGTTCATCTTCAACGAAATTTATTTTATCTTTACGATTACTTGTGCTTGTTTTGGCCTTGAGACAAGCCGCAGCAATATGCCCCTTTTTCATACAAAATATACAAGTTGAACTTATATGAGAACATTTATTTGCCAGGTGTGTCTCGAGCCCACAACGATAACACTTATTTTTCTTTTCAAAATGTATATTTTTATTATTACTATTACTCTGTTTACCTTTATTATATGATTTATGCTGATATGATTTGCCTTTATGTTGCATATGCTGAACTTGTAGATCAGCAGTTGCTTTGCTTTGTATTTCAGCACTCCCTTTTTGAGATAATTCCATCGCTATAGATGTATCAATCGCCTTTTCCAAGGTTAAATTTCTGCATTCCAATAATCTATTTCGAATTATTGTATTCTTTAGTCCGAATACCAGTTGATTACGAAGAGCAGTGTTGAGATATGGTCCGAAATTGCAATTAATTGCCAACCTTCTTAATTTTGTAATATATTCATCTACGTTTTCGTTATCCCCTTGTTTAGCCATGTGAAAACGGAAATTTTCCACAATTTCTAGCGGCGATGGATTGTAGTAATTTTCCAGTATATCTACAATTTCCTGGAAAGTTTTTGTTTGTGGTTTTACAGGAGCTAATTTGTCGCAAATGACATCGTAAGAAGATTGCCCCATGTAGTGTAGTAACAGGTGAACTTGTGTAGTTTCATCGATAATATTAAAGATCGAGAAAGATCCACGTAATCGATCAACCCAACGCGTCCATTTTGTATTTGATTTGTTGAACATTTCAATCGTAAAAATACTTTGTATTGGTTGAGGTTGAAACATATTTGTATTTTGTGTATTTGTAGCACTTGTAGACGTATTATCATCTTCTGGATTGTTATTATTATTTTTTTGGTTTACCCATTTTAATTTGTTTTATTTTTCAAACACGTACTTTTGAAGTTTTAATTTTGAAAAAAAAAATGGTGGATGATGCACACAGCAGAAAAACTTTTTTTCTTCTTTTTTTGTAAATTATTATTAATCGAATAATCAAATACGTACTTTTGAAGATTCGTATCCCGTCTCGTCGCCAATTTGTTATATTCTGGAACAATCTAGAAATGATATGGTGATTAATATTTTATATAAATAAAACGCACTACGTGTCATGTATTATATTTCTTTTATTATAATGGATTTGACAAGAATATAAATGGCCTTATGTCTAAATTGGTGTTACCTGATATAATTCAATTTCCTAAATTTAGGTAATTATTGTAAAGATATGACAATTATATAAAAGTAAGTATTCAAATCAATTAAATGTTGATATGTTTTAAATTAAGAAAATTATATATGTAATTCTTTTAGTTTAATTTAATGCCATTTTAGTTTTGCAGATTATATTATTTGATAAAATATTGAATTGTTTAATATTATTAATTGCTGTATTATTGTTTTAATTAGTTTTTTAAGAAATAATATATATTTATATTTATTAATTTATTTATAGTCAATAAAAACTTAAAATTATAAAAATGTATTTTATTTACAAAAATCATATTTATATAACAAGGTTGCTTTGTGGTTTAGGTTAGCCAAGACAAACTAAAGACATGTCTGACCAGATAACCTAAAGACACGTCTTACCAGACAAACCCAAGACTTGTTACACAAGACGAGGTGGGACATTTTGTTCGAGCGGTCTTGGGTTTGTCTTCGTCTTGTTACTATAACGCGTTAATAGTAAGTTACTAGTAAATCTGGTATAACACTTTTACTGGGATAATATATGATTACATTAAAAACACAAATATCATAAGAATAGAAATAGTTGTGTGGTGAATTGTTTATAGGAAAAATAAACAATAAAATAAGTTCAGTGTGCGAAACTTGTAACGTAGAAAAACCTAACAATGTAAAAACTAAAAAGAGAAGTTTTTCTCTATAGGTGAAAAACACGTGAAATCAGCAAGGTCTGGAAATGAGGTTTTAATTTTGTATATTTAGGTATTGGAATTCGTTGACATCAATAAAAAAAAATTTTCTGCGTTTTCAGTTTTTTTTTTAACCCTGTCTTAAGATACAGGGTGTTGAAAAATCAATAAATTGCTCGACCCTGGTGTAATGAAATGGCTCTACACTCAAAACTACTAGACTGATTTTAATCTTATATGGCTCAAAATGTAGGTATTGAACAGAGCTAATTAAAATAATAATTCACATTATATGACCTTAAACATTTTCTTTTAGAAAAATAACGATAAAAATTCAAATTCGATTTTCTAGAAATGCATATTTTTTAAATTTTTGATTTTTTAATATGTGAAAGGTACATATGTAATTATATCTAATATTATATAATATTTATATAAAAAATATTATATAATATTTATATATTTCTAATTATATAAAAAATTCAGGAGGGGAAAATTTTTAGTTTTTTTTTTATTAATTTTATTGCAACATGCCTTAAAATTTTTCATCATAAAAAAAAGTGGAGTTAAAAAATTAACAGTTTTTTTTGGATTTACATATATGTTTTTATAATAAATTTTTAATTTTAACTCAAAATAAATATTTTACACATTTTTTATCATTTATTTAATTTTACATTACTAAATTCCGTAGAGTTAGAATAACGTCTAGCTAAGATTGATCCATCATTTGTAGGAATGTATGAGTGATATCCTTGTGTTCCAGGAATTGATTTTAAATTGGCGTATCTATCAGCTAGTTGATTTCGTTTTGCAATGTAGCCTGCCTCCGTTACATAGAAAAAATGCATGTTATCTTGAAAATTGCCTGGAGCTGCTGCCCAGTTATATAACTCCAGAGGAGTTGATATAACTTTGTGGTATTCTTTCTTAAGACTCGCTCTAGCTGTTTTTCTTTTTACTGATCCTCCAATTCCATTACAAGGTCCTTTACCGTGCGATGTTGCTCGAAAATGCCACTCATATGCTATTTTGTAGTCATTCAAATGATGCAGGATCGTAGAAAAATTCTTTTTATTTTTATATTGTGTAGCAGCGCCATCATTGATGTCAACGAATTTCAATACCTCAATATACAAAATTAAAACCTCATTTCCAGACCTTGCTGATTTCACGTGTTTTTCACCCTTTATATTGTTAAGAAATATATTCTTCCTTGCGACGAACAGTCGCAAGTTATTTTTATGAAATAAAAATAAAGAAATAAAAACCACATGCTATGTAGTGTGTAAAAACATGTATTAATTTTCATTTTGTGAAGTAAAAGCTATGTAAATATAATAAAAACAATAGTTAATCATAATTCTTATGTTTTATTTCTGTGTTAAAAGTGTTTGCATTAAATTACATAAAAAATAAGAACGTACCAGACGTCGGTACGTGTATATATGGTGTGGTTAAAGTTGAGTTGACTGCACGTGGATTTACTTCGCCCGTGAGCTGACCTGAAAATAATAAGGAAACGTGAATTAGTAATTATATTAAAAAGAGTAGAAATTTACAAAGGAAAATTATTTTATTGATGGTTTAGTGGACAAGTTTTAACAATTTTATGGAGTCGGATTATGTATTTCCACAACACGCGTATACACCATTAAAATATTAAGCTGGTGTATAGATTATTATTATGGAGCAATAAGGTGGGAGTCAATATAGTCATAATTTATAACCCCCATCAAATAAGTAAGTCATCATAAAATGATGACCCCGACAAAGAATACAGGCAACCTATCGCTATATCAAGTAAGTTACCATAGTTGTTTAAAATAATAGAAATTTAATTAAATTAAAGGAATTTGCATTTGAAGCAAATTCCATGTCTGTTGGTACAACAGACTGTCTGACTAAACAGTAAACACAGAGAAAAGGTAGTAACACAACACGGACGATAACGATGGACGTTAAGAAAAACGTCTACAATTTCGCTACTGTAACCATAAACAAAGACGTGAAAAGATGTCATAAATACCATTACAAGTTTACTTATAACCGAAAATATTTTGTCAAAATGAATTTCGAAAATAATCGTATCCAAATCTTGAGATTTATAAAAATTATTAGTATTGTGTGTTTAATGCTTATGAATTATTATCAATCAATATTGTTAGCCAAACGTCGATTTAAACAGAAACGAATACGGTTTTTTTAACAAAAGTTTTTTGCAACTAAAGGAAAATGATCCAAAGCATTTTCATAAAGCAACACGCATGAGTGTTGAACATTTCTACGTGTTATTAAACCTTGTGGCGACCAGCCTAATAATGTTGTCATAACCCAACAAACAATTTAGTGTACGTACCCAAAAGTGGTCGATTTTTGCACGGAATTCCATGCCCATTTTTCATTTTTAAATGAGAATGTTTATGTGTTACGTGTAGTATTTCGAGTAAGTGTCCATAGGGCAACTTCATAAATATAGTAATAGAATTATGTAATGTAGAGAGGGTATTTCTTTTTTGGTGAGAGAAGCAAGTAATATGGCGACAGATAATAAGAGATTAAAAAGTAAACTCTGTGTTTTTTATTAATTAAATTGAAAATAAATATTACTTCAAATATCAGAAGTGGGATATTAGCATTAAAAAGTGAATGCTACAACCTGAAATATAAATTTATAAAATAAAAACGAAAAAAAAAATAAAGCGTATGAAACCATGTGGGAAAATCATATCGGAAATTTTGTTGGGTTCGGTTACAACGAAAATGGGAGTAATAAGTCGAGCGGGTCATCACGATCGATGCATTCGTTACCATCGGATACTTTAATGCTGCGAGATAATTGTATTGAAGATCAATCGAGAAATTTCTCTTATAACTCACCAAACAACTATAACCAGCAAATGCGAATTCCAGCACATGATATATCTCCATCTCGAATCGTGAATTCAACAACAAACGGTACGAATTGTAATAAAGTTTTTAATTCAATCATTGATCAAAAGCCTTGTAACGTCTACTATATTCGTAATAACAGCATTGAAACCAATTTCCATTTTTCTTTTCCATCCATCAAAAATATTTCCATATTCTATTTCATTTTTCACAATAATAATAGTTTAACGGTTTTTTTTAAATAACACGAACAGCCTCTAAATTCAAATATCATCAAAAGAAAATAAATGAACGTACTCAATGCTGTTTCATTTTTGTTTTGCTGAATAAAAAAAAATGAAAGAAACGTCATAAATCACATTTTGGATGTTTGGACGATAAAAAATTCAATTTGCAATTCATTCGATTTTTACCTCTGAAATGAATTAAATGGTGTCTTCCCTCGGTAGAAAATTAAGAAAGTTTATTGTAATTAATAGTGATAATACAAAGTTGGTTAAAAGAAAGAATAAATAGAAAAAATACATAGCAAAAAAAAATAATAATAGTGTTCTGATTTGATTTGCGAAGTGTGTAGACGTTGGAAGGAAGAAATAGTTTCATATATCTTTTATTAAAGTTTTTGTAGCAGATAAATATGTAACAAGGTTACTTATTGCTTTCATTTGCAGATAACTGGATTTAAGTTATCTTCGTGGTTGTGCCTTGAATAGGATACCAATTAAAATATCGAGAGAGAGCAAACTGATTTTGATGTAAGGGTGAAGACACAAAAATATTTGAATTATTTGGAGTTATAGCACACATTATTGGAAACTAGTAGATGTATGATTTTGGTTCCATATATGCATACATATACCTGCGACCACTTGGAAGTACTACACTTATAATTAGGAGGCATATTTGTGTTTGCTTATATGATATCTTCGATCATATGTATATAAATATATATATATATATATATATATATATATATATATATATATATATATATATATATATATATATATATATATATATATATATATATATATATATATATATATATATATATATATATATATATATATATATATATATATATATATATATTCAAATTTTGATTATAAAGATATAATCAATTTAATATCTATTCGACTTTTAATAATATTATTCAATTTTTTAGGAAACTGAAGTATTTATAGTCAAAAATGATGGTATTCTCAAATTATTTAAAACAAATTTTATTTGTTAAATAAATCCTATATTTCGACTGCTAATCCTCCTGAGGATGACTGTTATTAGCAGTCGAAATATAGGATTTATTTAACAAATAAAATTTGTTTTAAATAATTTGAGAATACCATCATTTTTGACTATAAATACTTCAGTTTCCTAAAAAATTGAATAATATATATATATATATATATATATATATATATATATATATATATATATATATATATATATATATATATATATATATATATATATATATATATATATATATATATATATTATATATATATATATATATATATATATATATATATATATATATATATATATATATATATATATATATATATATATATATATATATATATATATATATATATATATATATATATATATATATATATATATAATATATATATATATATATATATATATATATATATATATATATATATATATATATATATATATATATATATATATATATATATATATATATATATATATATATATATATATTATTCAATTTTTTAGGAAACTGAAGTATTTATAGTCAAAAATGATGGTATTCTCAAATTATTTAAAACAAATTTTATTTGTTAAATAAATCCTATATTTCGACTGCTAATAACAGTCATCCTCAGGAGGATTAGCAGTCGAAATATAGGATTTATTTAACAAATAAAATTTGTTTTAAATAATTTGAGAATACCATCATTTTTGACTATAAATACTTCAGTTTCCTAAAAAATTGAATAATATTATTAAAAGTCGAATAGATATTAAATTGATTATATCTTTATAATCAAAATTTGAATATATATATATATATATATATATATATATATATATATATATATATATATATATATATATATATATATATATATATATATATATATATATATATATATATATATATATATATATATATATATATATATATATATATATATATATATATATATATATATATATATATATATATATATATATATATATATATTTATATACATATGATCGAAGATATCATATAAGCAAACACAAATATGCCTCCTAATTATAAGTGTAGTACTTCCAAGTGGTCGCAGGTATATGTATGCATATATGGAACCAAAATCATACATCTACTAGTTTCCAATAATGTGTGCTATAACTCCAAATAATTCAAATATTTTTGTGTCTTCACCCTTACATCAAAATCAGTTTGCTCTCTCTCGATATTTTAATTGGTATCCTATTCAAGGCACAACCACGAAGATAACTTAAATCCAGTTATCTGCAAATGAAAGCAATAAGTAACCTTGTTACATATTTATCTGCTACAAAAACTTTAATAAAAGATATATGAAACTATTTCTTCCTTCCAACGTCTACACACTTCGCAAATCAAATCAGAACACTATTATTATTTTTTTTTGCTATGTATTTTTTCTATTTATTCTTTCTTTTAACCAACTTTGTATTATCACTATTAATTACAATAAACTTTCTTAATTTTCTACCGAGGGAAGACACCATTTAATTCATTTCAGAGGTAAAAATCGAATGAATTGCAAATTGAATTTTTTATCGTCCAAACATCCAAAATGTGATTTATGACGTTTCTTTCATTTTTTTTATTCAGCAAAACAAAAATGAAACAGCATTGAGTACGTTCATTCATTTTCTTTTGATGATATTTGAATTTAGAGGCTGTTCGTGTTATTTAAAAAAAACCGTTAAACTATTATTATTGTGAAAAATGAAATAGAATATGGAAATATTTTTGATGGATGGAAAAGAAAAATGGAAATTGGTTTCAATGCTGTTATTACGAATATAGTAGACGTTACAAGGCTTTTGATCAATGATTGAATTAAAAACTTTATTACAATTCGTACCGTTTGTTGTTGAATTCACGATTCGAGATGGAGATATATCATGTGCTGGAATTCGCATTTGCTGGTTATAGTTGTTTGGTGAGTTATAAGAGAAATTTCTCGATTGATCTTCAATACAATTATCTCGCAGCATTAAAGTATCCGATGGTAACGAATGCATCGATCGTGATGACCCGCTCGACTTATTACTCCCATTTTCGTTGTAACCGAACCCAACAAAATTTCCGATATGATTTTCCCACATGGTTTCATACGCTTTATTTTTTTTTCGTTTTTATTTTATAAATTTATATTTCAGGTTGTAGCATTCACTTTTTAATGCTAATATCCCACTTCTGATATTTGAAGTAATATTTATTTTCAATTTAATTAATAAAAAACACAGAGTTTACTTTTTAATCTCTTATTATCTGTCGCCATATTACTTGCTTCTCTCACCAAAAAAGAAATACCCTCTCTACATTACATAATTCTATTACTATATTTATGAAGTTGCCCTATGGACACTTACTCGAAATACTGCACGTAACACATAAACATTCTCATTTAAAAATGAAAAATGGGCATGGAATTCCGTGCAAAAATCGACCACTTTTGGGTACGTACACTAAATTGTTTGTTGGGTTATGACAACATTATTAGGCTGGTCGCCACAAGGTTTAATAACACGTAGAAATGTTCAACACTCATGCGTGTTGCTTTATGAAAATGCTTTGGATCATTTTCCTTTAGTTGCAAAAAACTTTTGTTAAAAAAACCGTATTCGTTTCTGTTTAAATCGACGTTTGGCTAACAATATTGATTGATAATAATTCATTTAATTTATAAATTTTAATTTTTTTGATTTATTCATAATTTTTATAAATCTCAAGATTTGGATACGATTATTTTCGAAATTCATTTTGACAAAATATTTTCGGTTATAAGTAAACTTGTAATGGTATTTATGACATCTTTTCACGTCTTTGTTTATGGTTACAGTAGCGAAATTGTAGACGTTTTTCTTAACGTCCATCGTTATCGTCCGTGTTGTGTTACTACCTTTTCTCTGTGTTTACTGTTTAGTCAGACAGTCTGTTGTACCAACAGACATGGAATTTGCTTCAAATGCAAATTCCTTTAATTTAATTAAATTTCTATTATTTTAAACAACTATGGTAACTTACTTGATATAGCGATAGGTTGCCTGTATTCTTTGTCGGGGTCATCATTTTATGATGACTTACTTATTTGATGGGGGTTATAAATTATGACTATATTGACTCCCACCTTATTGCTCCATAATAATAATCTATACACCAGCTTAATATTTTAATGGTGTATACGCGTGTTGTGGAAATACATAATCCGACTCCATAAAATTGTTAAAACTTGTCCACTAAACCATCAATAAAATAATTTTCCTTTGTAAATTTCTACTCTTTTTAATATAATTACTAATTCACGTTTCCTTATTATTTTCAGGTCAGCTCACGGGCGAAGTAAATCCACGTGCAGTCAACTCAACTTTAACCACACCATATATACACGTACCGACGTCTGGTACGTTCTTATTTTTTATGTAATTTAATGCAAACACTTTTAACACAGAAATAAAACATAAGAATTATGTTATGCTGAATTATGATTCAGTTTCCTAAAAAATTGAATTATATATATATATATATATATATATATATATATATATATATATATATATATATATATATATATATATATATATATATATATATTATATATATATATATATATATATATATATATATATATATATATATATATATATATATATATATATATATATATATGTATCTTTCTACCAAGGATTGGGTAGATACATTTGGTTACATAGCTGGATTGGCGTTTACATATGTTTTTGGAACGGTCTGGATAAACCATGCGGATGCATACACCAGTCAACTGTCATCAATAAAAACCTAGTAAATTCATTCTTTGTATATTATTATTAAGACAAATTTTATTATGGTGATGCCAATGTTGGGCTAAAAAAACCATTTTTTTTTTTATATAAGGGGTTCCCACCTCAAGAGTCGTTTGGGACATTTTTGGTTCCCGGTAATATATATGTATAAATTTCCTTTATATTTTTTTTTTGATAAAAGTCCAAGCCACGATACGTGGCAAATTTAATAACTGACGCCGAACCAAAACGGACCGGGAAATTTTTGTTGAGATTTTGGGTGTGGTCGACCGGTTTGGTCAATTATTAAACCAGTTTTGGTTTTTTTTTATAAAATATTGTTGTTAAACTATCGGTAAAACCAGTTTGGGTTTTTGGTTTTTATATTATATATTTTTTTTGGGGTGTACAGATATCAAGATATCAAGTATTGATTAATTATATTCTTATTTTGAATATTGGAATTTTTTTATGGAAAATATTTGATATTTTTTGAAATATTTTGGATAACCAAATATTGGTTTCCTTTTTAAATTCTTGGAAGCTATTGGATTTTTTTTTTTTTTGAATTTTTTGATTTTTATTTTTGGAAATGTATACAAAGCGACAACAGGGGATCAGGAGAAGTCGACCACGGGGGGTTGAGCCGTGGGTGAATGAGGTGGAGGAGAGAGCGTATGTGGAGAGAAAGGAGAGAATGGATGAGGCGAGGAATGTGGTGGCAGGAATAATGAATGTGGTTATGGATGAGGTGAAGGATGGGATATTTTTGGAGATAATGGATGACATAGTGGAAGAACAATACGATGAGATATTGAATGGGATGGTGAGTGATATAGTGAATGAGTGCGTGAATGAGGAAGCGAATGAGTTGAGTGTTATGGATGAGGAAGTGAATGAGGAAGTGAATGTGGGCTGGAGGGAGAGAAGGAGGATCTCCAGGAATAGGAGCTCGCACTTGAAGAGGAAGGAGAGGAGAAGGAGGGCGAAGGAGAGTCGCTTGGTCGTGGAGCTGGGACCTTCCTCGACCAAGAGTACTCAAGTGGAGGAGCTGGTTGAGGAGGTTCCCATCTCTCCGATCATGCGACAGGAAGAGGAGTGGTCTGGTCCACAGGAGGCCCCTGTTCCTCACTGCATAATTAATTAAATTTAATTATTTTTAGTTTGGAAAAAAAACCGTTTTGGGGTGGTAATTTTTTTTCAGAGATTGTTTTTTTTATACCGCCAATGTACATGATGTATATATTGTACATTTTTGTAAATATTTTTTTTATATACAATGTACATATTTAATGTATATATTGTACATTTTGTACATATTTTGTTTTTCTTTTGTAAATATTTTTTGGTATGCGATTGTACATATTTTTGTACATATTGTGTAAATATCTTTGTAAATAGTTTGTACATATTTTTCTTGTACATATTGTACATAATTTTTAGTGTAAATGATTTTTTTTGGTATATAGTTTTTATACATCGTGTATTAGGTTGTAAATAATATTCTTTCTTAGCGGTAGGCCTAAAAAGCAATCCATGGGGCTTCTCCCATTAACGATAATGACGTTCCTAGGTCGCCTATGGCCATCGGGGTTATGCGATCGAAGAACATTGGTTTCTTCTCTTCATTCAGCGAGGGAGTTCTCGGGGACGAGGAGTGGTGTTGCTGTGTTTGTACTTAGGTGCAAACCAGTAGTACCATTCTTTGCTCAGAGGCTTCTTCGGTGTAATGAAGAGAAGAACCAATTATACTTTGCTTTCAGGATCAGAGGCTTCACCTCATACAAATTCAAAAACTTTACCATTTTTTTCCATTTAACTTCGCAATAGAACAATTTTTCATAGAGTTTACGATTTGAAGTCTGGTGCTCGGGAGCGTTCTTCAACTTTCGCATTAGGTTTAGTTGTAATTTATTTTTAGGTTAAACAAGCACAACTGGGTCAGTAGAAATGGACCTAAGGTCTAATCGTGACAGTTGTGATTGTTTTATTAGGTTGGGGAGAAACTGTTCTGTAGAATCTGGTCGTTAGGGGCTTTTCTAGTCAGTTCTCACATGCATTGTTGGTGTGGGTTCGCGAACGCGATATTTTATTTCGGATCTAAACAAAATGGATATTGTAACCATACTTACTTTCAAATTGTCTCCAGACGAATCTTGATTTTGGGAATCTCTTATCTAAAAAAAAAAAAAAAATTAAATAAAAAAATAAAATAAATAAAAACAATAAATTTTCGAGGATAAATAAATAAAAATTTTTATTAAATAAAATCAATTTTTTTAGTAATAAATAAATTTAAATACAAATTTTTCTTAAATAGGTAATAACATCAAGATTTAAATAAATATTCTTTGTTTTTTTAATAAAATAAATCAAAATTTGAGCTAGGACGGAGCATCCAATAATTAGGCAATTTTCTAAATATTTTTTATTTTTCAATTTTTTAAAAATAAATAAATATATTTTAGGGGTGCTATCGTCAATAACTAATTTTAGGTATACAATTCATTCTGGAATTTCAGCATATCTGAAATTAAATAAATAAATTCTATTTTATATATATAATATTTTAGGAATTTTTGTGAAAAGTAAAGCAGCATTGAGTACGGCAATCATTTCTTTTTGTTCTTGTATTAGATTTATCTGTTTTTACAAAAAAATTCTGTTGGTGTTTTCGAGAGGGGTGGTTCGTTGTTTTTTTATTCTTTGCGTTTTTCATTTTTTTTTTTTTTTACATTTCCATCGGACGAATTTTACCGGGCGTACTAAATCCACTTAGTTTAGTGATATTGGTTTTTTTTTGTATTGGTTTTACTATTGTTGTTCGTTTTCTAAAATTTTACAACTTATTATCGAAATGTCAAGTCAGATAGACGTTGACCATCCGTTTTATGGTTTGGAACCCACCGAACTGCAGGTCGAATGTTTGGTTCGGGGTGTGAGCTTCAGGGGGGCCAATTGGGCAGAGGAACTGCGAAACCACGCAGATCATGGTGCAGTTCCAGTAACAGTGTCTCATGAGAGAGATTTGGTAGAGGAATCTCAAATGGTGGTGCAGGCAGCACAACTTATTTTAGATCAGGTACGGCGACTTCGGCCACCGATTAATCAGACCTTCTTAGATGGTTTGGCGAATCGAGTGTTGCATTACACGGGTAGGATGAATAGGTTGGGTCCTCGCAATGACTTGCAAGAAGCCCGCACCTACGCTATCTCACAATTGTCACGCGCTTGGGATATAATAGGATCGCTGTCAACACGTCCGCTTATGCAGAATAAACCAGGAGTATCAACCGTTAAACTATTATTATTGTGAAAAATGAAATAGAATATGGAAATATTTTTGATGGATGGAAAAGAAAAATGGAAATTGGTTTTAATGCTGTTATTACGAATATAGTAGACGTTACAGCCTGTGCCTAAAAATGCTGGTGAAAACGTGCTTGCTTTCAAACGATACTGTTTGGAACGTGAAAAGAAACTTTTCGAACGTGAACGAGAATTATTTAATCGTGAGCAAGAAAATCAACGCCAACATAGATATCAAGGTAATATTAATCATCATTTGATGCATCCGGACGACATTAAAAACATTATACCTGAATTTAATCCAAGCGGCTCACATGTCATGACAGTGAAAAATTGGATCGAGAAAATTGAAGGGTTTCAAAAAATTTATGGTTGGAATGATCTTCAGACCATGCATTATATGTGTCAACGTCTTAGTGGATCAGCGAAGTTATGGTTTCAGAGTTATGATACCGAATAGTTAACATTATTAGAATTTAAAAGGAATCTGAAGCGTGAATTTTTGAATTACCTAGACGAAGCGGATATTAATTTAAAGTTAATGAGAAGAAGAAAACGTGTCGATGAAATGTATGAAAGTTACTTCTATGAAATGAAATCATTGGCGCTGAAAATGAGTGAAAGTGCAAAAATAAAATACATAATTAGAGGAATTAATGATCGTCGGATATCAGAAGCATTGGCATTAACAAAATTTAACAACACCGATAAACTTCTGCGACAGTTACGTTTTTACGAAGAGTGTACGAAAGGTGAAAACATTAAACAACAATCATTTAACAGCGAATTTTCAAAAAAAGCTTCTCATCAAGAATCGAACCGAACCTTTAAAGTGACGTGTTATAACTGCAAAGAGGAAGAACATCTATCAATAAACTGTCCAAAGGAACAATGACGAATTAGATGTAAAGTTTGTAAAAAAGTTGGACACTCGAGTGATAAATGTTTTAGTACAAGAACAAATCCTCGTACAGTTCTAGCTATTCATGAAAATGGTATAACAGCCGACATCAAAATAAAATCGCAAGTTGATGACTCCACCTTAAACCTAATCGGAATATTTGGACAGTGGAAGCGGAATAAGTTTAGTTAAAAAATTCAATTATCGTGAAGCACGTCAGAGCTCTCACCGTCGAAGATTCAAAATCTTATATTGGGATTAATTCTTCGCCGTTGGAAGTTTTAGGCGTTGTTGAGTTAAATATTGAAATTAATAATATAAAATTTGTTTTAAATTTTAGGGTTGTTCCTGATTCAGCCATCTCATATGACTGTCTGATAGGAAGAGATTTTTTGTTGCACCCTGGCATTAAAGTCGAATAACAACGCTAACATTAAAATTTCGGAAACAACTAGTGGTGAGTCATCCAATGATTATATTGACGATCATATCTCAAACGGTTCTCAAACGATTAGTTCAGATAAGATTATTTCTCTTGATAACGACCTCAATAATAATAATCATAGCGACTCTTTAGATTATAATAAAGGTATTCAAGAAAACAACGACTTAGAGCAAACAATTTCAGAATTATATAATATCGAGATAGACGAAGATAAAATCGATTTAGACATCGTTGACGAAAACGACCATGAACTAAAACGAAACGTTATACAGATTGTAGACGATTATTACAACAAGAAAATTGCGAATAACTACAATATCAAAAAACCTGTAATGAAAATATTATTAAGTGATTATCAACCTGTGAGTCACGCACCGAAACGATTAGCTTTTGCAGAGTAACAGACATTTCGCGAAATAATCGACGAAATGCTACAAAATAAAATCATACGTCCAAGCAATTCTCCTTACGCGAGTAGAATAGTACTAATGAAAAAGAAGAACGGCAAAACGAGAATATGCGTAGATTACCGTGAACTAAATAAAAAGACGATTCGTGATAAATATCCGTTACGTCTTATTGAAGATCGGTTGGATCAACTGAAGAATAAGAAGTTTTTCACAACAATGGATCTTAAAAATGGCTTCCACCACATCCTTTTAAGCCCAGATTCTATTAAGTATACGGGATTTGTCACCCCTCTTGGGCAATTTGAATTCCTGCGGGTTCGTTTTGGTTTGACAAATGCTCCGTCGGTTTTTCAACGCTTCGTTAATACGGTTTTTGTGACCTTATTAAAGACAATAAGATCCAAGTTTATTTAGACGATATGCTCATTGCCACGGAAACGTTAGAGGAGCATATGGAAATACTTAAACAAGTTTTTATCATTTTAAATAAAAATGATCTTGAGTAAAAATTCTCGAAATGTAAATTTGTCTAAAACAAAATTTGCCATTTAGGCTACGAAATTGATGTTAACGGAATAACGCCTGCCTCAAATCACGTGAGCGCGATAAAAGACTTCCCGATTCCACGAAATGTGCATGAGGCATATAGATTTTTTGGCCTCACGAGCTACTTTAGGAAATTCGTGAACAATTTTGCAATTATCGCAAAACCGTTGCATGACCTACTAAAGAAAGACGTTATTTTTGAGTTTGGGGGAAAACAACTGCAGACTTTCGAAAAATTAAAGGAATTGTAACGTTGTCTGATACACCGTTATTATCCGGGATTTAAATTAAAGAATTCCTAAATAAAAGAAAAAAAAAAGACCTAATATGGCCTTTGCCAGAAAAAAAACTCTCTATTTTGGTTTAGTTTATCAATTCATTAAAACTATTATAACATGCAAAAAAAAAAACGAAATAATTATAGACACTGAAATTATGAATTAAAACAAAAAGATAGACCTAACTTAATCCAGTGGTTGAATGATCTTCAGTGTTGGCAGCGTCTTTCGTCCTTTTATGA